>LNAC01000421.1:235688-252263 GCA_002007465.1 Ailurus styani
AAAAAAAAAAAAAAAAAAAAAGCTATAGTTTGTCGGAGAAAGAAGAAGCCAAGCTGTATAACTACCCTGAAAATTACTTAATTTACTTCAAAACCAGCCAATAATAAGAAAAGTTTTCTTTTTATATCTAACAACAAAGAAGAAATAATTTTCCAATGAAGAAGGAAAATTAAAAGTAGAACCCTAGTGTCCATTCCTATTCTAAGAAGCTTAAGGAAAATCTTACCTCTCCTTCTATAATACCTCTGAAAACACACGGCAGAATTGGTTGAAACATTTGTGGACCTAATACTGGGTTCACTTTAAGGGCATTTTCCACAACCTAAAAACCAGAAAGACTCATTGGTAACACTTTATAATCCAAGTCACTGCTTCATGTAAAATACAGGTAAAGAAAACAGTGTATTAAATATCACACAGTAAATCTCAGAATACATAAAAACACATGAGGTATTCAATATTCTGGCACTGGACACACTTTTACAAGAAAATCCATTAAAAATGGATTTGATATAAAATTTGACATGAGGTATATAATAGACACAGCTATACATCTCAGAATTATAATTACATCCTAATAATTGCTATCATGTTGTTCATTAGATTTGCATTTTAAACAAACAACCCTTACAGAATGGTACACTAACAGAGTCAGCAAAAAGCATTTCGGAAGTGTTGGCTTTTTTTATAATAAGTGAAACAATATGGTAGTGGCACAACAGCAGACACACAGATCAGTGGAACAGAATAAAGAGCCCAGAAATAAACCCACAATTCTATGGTTAAATTAATCAAGAGAGAAGCAAGAATATGCAATGGGAAAAAGTCTCTTCAACGAATGGTGTTTGGAAAACTCAACAGCTACATGGAAAAGAATGAAACTGGATCCCTTTCTTACACCACCACACACACACACACACAAAACCTCAAAATGGATTAAAGACAGAAATGTGATTCCTGAAACCATAAAATTCCTAGAAGACGATGTAGACAGTAATCTCTTAGACACCAGCTGCAGAAACACTTTTCAAAATATGTCCATCCTTTGGCAAGGGAAACAAAAGCAAAATTCAACTATTGGAAGGGCATGGAAATAAAAACCTTTGTACAGCAAAGGAAACCATCAACAACAACAAAAAGACAATCCAATTAATGGAAGAAGATATTTGCAAATAATGTATCTCATAAGGGATTAATATCTAAAACACATAGAGAACTTAACAACTCAAAAAGACAAATCAAACAAAACAAATAATCCTATTAAAAGTAAGCAGATGACATGAACAGATATTTTTCCAAAGAAGACATACATATATCCAACAGACACATGAAAAGATGGTAACATCATGCATCATCAGGGAAATACAAATTAAAGTCACAATGAGATATCATCTCACACCCATCACAATGGTTAAAATCAACAACATGAGAAACAAGTGTTGACAAGGATGTGGAGAAAAAGGAATCCTCATGCATTGTTGGCAAGAAAGCAAGCTGGTGCAATCTCTGTGGAAACCAGTATGGAGGTTCCTCAAAAACCTTAAAATTAGAAGTATCATACGATGCAGTAATTCCACTACTGGCTATTTACCTAAAGAAAACAAAAACATTCATTCAAAAAGATATGTGCACCATTGTATTTATTGCAGCATTATTTACAACAGCCAAGATATGGAAGCAACCTAAGTATCTACCTATAGATGAAAAGATAAAGAACATCTCTCTCTCTCTCTCTCTCTCTCTCTCTCACATACACACACACACAAATGGAATATTACTCAACCATAAGAAAGAATGAAATCTTGCCATTTGCAACAACATAGATGGATCTAAAGGGTAAAATGCTAAATAAGTCAGAGAAAGACAAATACCATATGATTTCACAAATGTGTGGAATTTAAGAAACAAAACAAAGGAAAAAAAGAGACAAAAAAACCCACAGTCTCTTAAAAACAGAGAATTGGTGGTTACAAGAGGGGAGGTAAGTGGGAGGATGTGTGATATAGGTGAAGGGGATTATAAGTACACCTACTGTGTTGAGAACTGAGTATGTATAGAACTGCTCAATCATTATACTGTACACCCAGAACTAATAGTATACTGTGTGTTAATTATTAAAAAAAAAAGGGGGGGGTTGGCTTTTAAGAGAGAAAAGGTAAGTTAGTAAAAACCATACTCACTGTCCAAAAATCAATCTACCTGTAAGTTTATCAATAAATTAGACAAAAAATAGCTTGTTGCATATCTATTGCTCATATATTAAGTGAGAAATAATCTCTCTTCATTTATAATATATAGGTTATCAATCATGAGTACTGATTGTCACAGGTGAAAATTCTGCAGGGTGAGTGAGAGTGCTTCCCTTTATAACAACGACAGGGTAAAATTCAACCAGAGTAAGGTTTTTTGTTTATTTTTGTTTCATGTTTTAGGAAGATAGGAAGGCAGTAGTCAGGAAGCAGCAATGAGGACCAAGAAGGAATCTTTCACGCTTCCAGTCCCACTGTTAAGAGGGAAGGAATGAAAACAGACACCATATGAGGGTTATGAGCAAGTACTAATCTCAAGGCAGAGCCAAGTTGCCCTTAAAACTTGTAGCTGTTTCTCAAAGGTCATTATCCACATTCTGAGTGGGACAAGGATTTATTGTTCAGGACTACTCCATGCATCGAAGGGCTTTTAGCTTCTTGGTCTCTGTTCATTATGTGCCAAGACCATGCTCCAAACATGATCACCATCAAATACAACTCCATGCATTTTGAAACATTCTGAAGGTAGGCAAATAGTACCCATGGATGACAGCATTCTCTAATTTTGAACAAGAGGTAAAGGGAATGTCCAAAGAAAAGTTAAAAATACAAAAACTTTAACAGTGGGCCAAGTATTATGCTATCTACTAAAAGAGGATAAAAGTTATCACAGTTTCTGATTAAAAGCAACAGGAAATGAAATTCAGAAAATAATTAAACGTGACCTCGATAAATTTTATTAAAAAAACAGATTTGGAGTAAAGATGGGGAAGATGTAGATACGCTAGTAAACACTCTCAGAAGTTCACGTCATTACAAAGTCTCTATTTTAGGTATGAATGGAAAATAAAGCCATCTGCTGACCGCTAGACACATACTTAACTTCATTCCCTCCTGATACCCTACTGTAATTACAATATAAGGATTTTAAAGGCAAGGGGAATAATTTTAAAAGGACGAAGGGATGAGAGATGATGCTGGAAGGTATAAAGAAAAAATCCAAAAAGGAACTGATCAGGTCACAGAGAGTTAAAACCTAAGGATGCAATGGACAGGATGGAGAAGCAACTTGATTTATGGCATCTCTGTCTTCTCCCTACCTTTCATCAAAACCCACAGAAATTAGGACCTCCTCTGGAAAAGAGGGAAAGGAAAAAGCTAAAAATTAGAATGATTAAAAGTCTATATAAGAGGGGCACCTGGGTGGCTCAGTTGTTAGGCGTCTGCCTTCAGTTCGGGTCGTGATCCCAGGGCCCTGGGATCAAGCCCCACATCCCCGCTCTGTGGTAAAGCCTGCTTCTCCCTCTCCCACCGCCCCCCGCCCCTGCTGGTGTTCCCTCTCTTGCTGTATTTCTCTCTGTCGAATAAATAAATAAATAAAATCTTAAAAAAAAAAAAAAGGTCTATTTAAGAAATAGGTTGCCAGATATTCCCAAATGTGCGTATCTGGGCAAGTGACCATCTCTTTCCAGAGGAGAAGACAGTGTATTATCTTTAAAGGGTCTAAAAGAGTTTCCAGATTAAAAGGGCCCAGTAGTGCCCAGTACAATCAACTAGAATAAACCTACATCAAGGCACATCACTGTAAAATTTCAAGACATTAGAACAAGAGGAAGAGGGAGGGAAGGAGGAAGAAGAGAGGAGAGTCAGCATGGCTCTGGAAGAGACTTGGACAAGTAATTCAAAGTAATAAAATACCCAATGGGTCAATGTGTCTGAACATACTGAGCAAGATTACTGGCAAAGAATATAGTACATATAAGAAAATAACACCAAAAAAAATTATTAACACCTAAGATGACATAAGTTTGTGCAGAAAAAGAGAAGCAATCACAAATTTAGATCATTATGACTTTCAGAATATAAATTCACTTACATGTATAATTCAATACAAACCAGCTGTCAGTATGCATTTTCTTTATATATGAATATATAGTTATTATTGCAGAAAGGATCCACAAATACATCAGGGCTAAAATGGAATCTTTGTGTTCGAAAAGGTTAGGAGCCATAGCTAAGGAAGATGAGGTTATTTCTGAAAAATTATATAGGAAAATGCTATTATTAGACTTGGAGGCAGGGGCAGTGAAACAGAATCAAGAGAAAATTCAGATAGGAGAACTGGTAAGATTTAGAAAACCAACTGAACAGTTAACCAAAGGTGAAGAAGTTGTAATTACTCCTAGTTTATATGTATGGCCAATGGGTACATCTGTGGTCCCACTAGTAATAATGAGGTTTTGTTGTAGATGTGACATATGAGATGTGATTATTTCCACACATGACACTTTACAGTCCACTTTCCAAGGAGGATATAGCAGCTTTGACTTAAAAGCTACAAAGTTAAAATTATGACTATTTTCACTGAAGAAGGCTCCTCTGTAAACCTAGGACCAAAATCCTTCCAGACATTTTGATAAGCAACCAGTGCTTTCTAAACAAAAATTTTAAAAAAGTATCTAATAATTTCAGTGTTAATAAACAATTTTATGTATTTCAAGTGAAATGTATGTACACCCAACATGGACAAGCAGCTCCCAAAAGCAAATAACTCTAAAGACAACTGGTGTAATCAAAGATACTTAAAGTAAGGTAATTTTTTTTTTTTTTTAAGATTTTATTTATTTATTTCACAGCGGGAGAGAGATCACAAGGAGGCAGAGAGGCAGGCAGAGAGAGAGAGGGGGAAGCAGGCTCCCTGCGGAGCAGAGAGCCCGACGCGGGCCTCGATCCCAGGACCCTGAGATCATGACCTGGGCCGAAAGCAGAGGCTTTAACCCACTGAGCCACCCAGGCGCCCTAAAGTAAGGTAATTTAAATCATAACTTACTCTTCTTGGGAGAGGAATCAGTACATTCTCAGGGATTTTAGCTTGTTTGATGTGTTTTAATCAATTTAGTTTTATTCTGATGCTCAAACTGTCCCATCATTAGCCAAGTAGGAGCTCCTTCAAACTGATTCCTGTGTCCTTTTGACAGAATCCCACCTTCTCTTCCTTCTGGCACAAAGAGATCTCTCTACTTTGTCTTGATTATCTCTTATCTGAACTCTGGACACAACCAGTAGGAAACAGTATTTACAAACCACAATCTATGCTCTGGGATATTTATTGCCACTGGAGTGACATTGCTTCTAGGTCTTTTACTTGGACAGCATTAGGATATCTATTTTCTTTTCCTGTAAATTATATAACACAAATTCACCAAATCCAACTGACATTACATACTGCATTGTACATAAATTCTTTGATTTTATATTTCTACCCTTCTCTTATATTGAAAACTCTCAGATTATAAATAACAACATTAACTTGCTACTAATATATATAACCTTCCATATATATACTTATGGGTTTCAAAATAAGCATACGAATAATTACTAATAACAATAACACTGCTGAATGCAATTTATAATCTCCTTGTGTTTCTTTTTGTTCTGTATCCCACCAGGGATCCACATGTAAAATACTATATACTAAAATTACTTGAAATATTCTTCTCTGATGACAATGGTACCAACACGATAGGTACAAATGTTTTGGCTTGTTTTTGATCCTTAGGAACTATTTTACTTTATTATTTTAAATCATGTAATATTTATTTGGCTCCAAAAACCAAAGTAAAAAACAGATACGCATCCTCAAAGATCAACCTTCTATCCTCTCTCCGTCTTCGGCCTACATAACCACCTTTATTAATTTGGCTTATCTTTCTACTGCTCTGTAGGTTGCACTCTTTAAACAGAAGAAAACTCTAGACACTGGTCTTTGCTTATAGTCTCAGAATCACCCTAACACTGTACACACAGGCTGTCTTCATTTCTTTCTAAGCTGAACAGTACTCTTTTGTGTGCTTTAATAAGCTGGGGGTACCTCCAATCATCTAATTACCTATTAAGAATTTTTTATCAGTATTTTGCTATTACAAATTAAACTTCGACACTTTCATTTTAATCTATCCCTTTTCTAAATATATTTGGAACAGACTGTTTTCAAAAATCCCTGTGAAAAAAATGCAGACTTTCAGCTGGTGTCTTGCACTCAAACCATTTTCTGGTTTTAGGCTTACATTACAAACAAGGTGGTTAATTAATAGCATGGATCCCAAAGTCAGAATGCCTACATTTATATCACAGCTCTAATACTTACTAGGTGTAACCTTGGACTAGGTATTTACCTCTTTGTGATTTAATTTCTCATCTGTAAAATCAGGGAAAGAACAGTACTATCAACCTAAGTTTTTTTATGTGAGGATTGAATGAATGCTATGTTATGTGCTTAGAAATGTGTAGCATATAGTAAATGCTAGTATTAGCTATCACTATTATTACTACAAAATAAATTATACCTTAGAAATATTTGTGCCATCTTAAATAAGCCTTACCACAGTGAATGAAAGTAACCTGGCTCATTACTACTTGATAAGATCATGACAAAAGAATTTCTAAACTCCAAGTGGCATGTATACACACAGACAAATTTCAAATTAAAGAAATGGGGCTAACAATTCAAATAAGAGTATTTTTAGAATATAATCACATTCACCTAATTTGTTCTGACTCAAAAATATAATAAAGCCTCTTTTTGCTTCAAAGAACAAAGCAATTACGTCCAGATACTGTCAGACACAAGTATAACAGTGACATTTAGCAAAAATATATTAAAAATTTTATATGGCATACTATATTAAGAAACAGTATCTGAGAGTTATTAAATCTGAAAATAATGGTTAATATTAAAAAGTACCATTATACCTTTACTGGAACTCTGAGAACAGGAAAAAGACAAAAATTTTGATCCTGCTTAGCAGGAACTGGAATAAAGTGTTTGATACTTGGTCCAGGAGAAAAAAGAAAAAAAAGACAAAAATTTTGAGAGTTCTCTTAGCTTTCAAGTAGGTATAGAAGAACCACAGTCCTAAAATATTCTTTCATTTAAAAAACAAATAATTTATTCATGATAATTAGCATACTCCTAGTATTTATCACCAGTTAAATAATAAAATCCAGTTTCTAAGATTTCAATTAAAATGTACTGGTTTTAGCCAAAGCAATGTTTACACAAAAATAGTGTTAAATGTTATTAGGCAGTCAATTTTTAATTTGAGTACTTATATCCTATCAAAGATCTCCTGCTGGCATGTCTACAAACTGGCTTAATCTGTAACTTATGTTAAATGATACAATTATTTTAATATATACTTGCATGATAAATGATTTATGCTGATTTTTTAAATAAAATATTATCAGGCACAATTAAGAAACAGTTATAATTAAGATATCACCTTCTTTCACACCAAGAGAAAAAGGAGAAGCAAAAAGGTTTTTTTCTAGTAAAGTTGTAAGGGTAGTGTTATACATTATATAAACATGGAAAATTTCATAATAAAATTATTTTAAAAGACTGTGCTACTATTCTGGAAAGCAAGAAAGATTTAAATGTAATTTATTTTATTTTTTTTCTTTTAAGATTTTATTTATTTATTTGACAGAGAGAGAGAGAGATCACAAGAAGGCAGAGAGCAGGCAGAGAGAGAGGGGAAGCAGGCTCCCCGCTGAGCAGAGAGCCCGATGTGGGGCTCGATCCCAGGACCCTGAGATCATGACCCGAGCTGAAGACAGAGGCTTAACCCATTGAGCCACCCAGGCGCCCCTTATGTAATTAATTTTAAAGGGCCAGCTAAGATACAGAATTCTTGATAAAAAAATAAAGCTCTATCATTGTGTAAATAGCCCTCTTAGTTTGGAAATTTTAACTAATGTATTCTTTATTTTGAAGATTTTATTTATTTATTTGACACAGAGAGAGAGAGAGAGAGATCACAAGCAGGCAGAGAGACAGGCAGAGGGAGAGGGGGAAGCAGGCTGAGCGGAGAGCCCGATGTAGGGCTTGATCCCAGGACCCTGAGATCATGACCTGAGCTGAAGGCAGAGGCTTAATCCACTGAGCCACCCAGGCGCCCCTGTATTCTTTATTTTAAATAAACACTTATTTAGGAGAAATGGTCAAAAGAAGAGGAAGAATTAACTTGTTTTGTTTTTCTTAGAGCCAAAAATCTTAAAAACCAAATAAATTATTCGGCCTACAAGCACAGTAGCCTATTCTGCCCAGAAGAGAGATTACATAATTAGGCAACTATTTAATTATGTGGTTAGGTAAAAATAGCCAACACTTAACATCACCTGATTACATGGTAGGCACTGTTATAAGTGCTTTATACATGTAAACTCCTGGAATCCTCATCTCAAGTCTAGGATACAAGACTTGAGTAAAGTTTTCATCCCCATTCTACAGATGGAAAGTGAGGAGCTGAGATGAACCTGCTCACTGTACACAGCTGTGAAGCAGCAGAGCCAACACCCGAACCCTGACAGTTCCACTTCAGTCTACAGTCTTACCTACTAGGCTCTACTGCTCTCCTGCCTCTTGTTATGTGATTTATGCAAGAATATAATTCAAAAGAAAGAGTAAAAAGAAAGCAAACATTCTCCTGAGGAGGGGCGTCTGGGTGGCTCAGTCGTTAAGCATCTGCCTTCAACTCAGGTCATGGTCCCAGGGACCTGGGATCGAGCCCCACATCAGGCTCCCTGCTCAGGAAAGCCTGCTTCTCTCTCTCCCACTTCCCCTGCTTGTGTTCCCTCTCTCACTGTGTCTCTCTCTGTCAAATAAATAAATAAAATCTTTAAAAAAACAAAAAATTCTCCTGAGGACATTTCCTTAAAAACCTGCTTCATTTTTCTAATGAATTTCACAATGCCCATTTCATATAGCTCAGAAGAATCTGTCTTTCAGTATTTACTAAAAATATAACAAAAGCAGGAGGGAAAAAAAGACCACTTTCAATTCAAACTTTATCTGATAGGTGTTTAACATAAGCAATGTCTGTTCTTAATCACTTAGTATACATACATCAAAATTTAACAGAGGATTTCATATAATGCATACTTACAAATTATTAAAATTTCATGTGGCACAACCCCTTATATAACAAATGAGAGAATTTAAGCCCAGAATATACTCAAGAACTGTGTAAGTAGCAGAACTGAATGTGCAAACCACTGGGAGGTCAAGAGGACAGTAACACTGGAAATGGGCAGTTCATTTGCTTCAGTTAGCACTTCTACTGGCAATGTAAGGCAAATGCACTGTGCAATCCTTAACATAAGAATTACAGATTCCTGTCGCTTCCAAATCACTTATCTTGTATGCATTCAGAGGAAGGAGAACACATAATTTATTGAAGTTGGGATCAAGGAGAAGCTTGAGGAGAAAGACACACACAAATCTGTAAAGACAACATCAAAATGACATGGCAATTTCCTCTCAAATTTCTACAACTCCCACATAGCCAGTCACTTTTTCCTCAGTTTTTCCTCAGAATTAAGGCATAGTGTTAACTTCTTGTTATCTCTTCTACTTCCAGAAAAGAAATTATCACCAAGGTAAAAGATGAAACTAAGATTAGATAAAACAGATGAAGTCCTCGATTAAATTATATATTGCCACTACATCAGTTTGGAAAGGGGATAAATGCATTAAAAATTCACAAGAACATTTTTGTAAACATGTCCAATGTTACTTGTAATCTCTACAGCTTAGAGAATGTAAAAATAGTGGGGATGAGGATTCAGACACGTAGTGGCAGTAGACCAGGCCTCGAGTATCCAGGTTCTCTACAAGCCACAGATTTCTGTAATTATTCCTTCAGAGATCACATGCTTCTTTTCTAACTGGGGTTTACATTCTCATGCTTTAACCCCTACACTAAAAAAGAAACTAGGGACACCTGGCTGGCTCAGTCCATTAAGCGGCTGCCTTCGGCTCAGGTCATGATCTCAGGGTCCTGGAAACGAATCCCGCATCCGGCTCCCTGCTCGTCAGGGATCCTGCTTCTCCCTCTCCCTCTGCCTGCCACTCTGCCTATTTGTACTCTCTCTCTGTCAAATAAATAAATAAAATCTTAAAAAAAATAAAAATAATAAATAAATAGATAAAAAAGAAACTAAAGAATCTATGAAACTAAAATCAGAGTTTTACCATATTTTACTGTATGTGCCCTATTTCTAGTTTACAAAATTATCTTGGTTTAAAGTTTCTACTGTGATTTCAAATACAGAGGAGCAAAAATCGGACAGCATGGTGAAGTAAGTAATGGGTGTGATAAATGGACTTTCTGGGAAAAATCAGAATTAACTAAAGACCTTTTTTTAAAAAACATTTTATTTATTTATTTGACAGAGAGACAGAGAGAGCACAAGCAGGTAGAACAGCAGACAGAGGATGAGGGAGAAGCAGGTTCCCCACAGAGCAGAGAGCCTGATGCGGGCTCAATCCCAGGACTTGAGCCAAAGGCAGACACCTAACTGACTGAGCCACCCAGGCGCCCCCAAATATCTTTTTATTTCAACTCCTGTTAAAAGCCTTTCTATATTATAAGAACTCTCTTAAAACCTAAAGACACTGTTCTAATATATAAGTGAATCTAGAATCTTAAGTATCAACTTCTTACATCAGTAATGTAGAATTCATTTAAGAATGAATACTGAGGGAAGGAATATTCATGCCCCCTAACCTGTGGAAAATACAAATATTCTCATCATCTTGCAACATACCTCTGCCTCAAGAGTGACAGGTATCAGGCCACTCTAACCTTGTCTCCTTTGTAACTGAAAACACCAAGGTCACATACAAGTTTCCTATACTTCTCACCTAACATGATTATGTACAGCTTCAATCACTGCCATTTTGGTCAACTCTCTCAGAAAACAAACTCCTGCCCCCTCCTTTCAAACTAATCTTTCCACAAATGCTCTCGATTCAAAATCCCGATCCTCGTATCATCTAGAGCCATCCTCCCTTCTACTGGGTCACTCTCATCTACAAAACCTACTCCAATTAACTCTTCCATACTTCACCCCACAAACAAAAGCCAACTTTTCACTTTTTAACAGTAAATGCCTGTTATGGGTTGAATTGTGTCTTCCAAAAAGACATGCTGGAGTCCTAATCCCAGGTACTCATGAATGTGGTTGGAAACAGAGTCCTTGCAGATGTAATTGGGTTAAGATGATATTATCAGGGTAGGCCCCTAATCCATTATGACTGGTACTCTTATTAGAAAAGAAAACAGATACAAGAAGAACGTCATGTGTAAGGGAAAACAGAGACTGAAGTGATAAATGTACAAGCCAAGGAAGCCATAGCTTGATAGCAAACACCACAAACTAAGAAAAAGGCATAGAACAAACTCTCCACGAGAGTCTTCAGAGTGAGCACGGCCCTCACGACACCTTGATTTCAGACTTCCAGTGTCCAGTACACTGTGAGAAAGATAATTACTATCTATACTATAAATTAATTTCTGTCGTTTTAAGCCACCCAAGTTGTGGTGCTTTGTTGTGGTAGCCCTATGAAACACACAAAGTCCTTAAGTACAGGTGCCTTCCTGCCTGATCACTTTATAATGGAAAACTGAATACCAATACCAACGGTTGGCAAACTATGCCCATGCCATAATTCTGTAAATAAAGCATTACTGGAATACAGCCACACTCATCCACTTACTTATCATCTATAACTGCTTTCAATCCTACACCAGTAGACATAAATAGTTGAAACAAAGACTGTAAGCCCACAAAGCCTAAAACATTTACTACCTGGTTCTTCACAGAAAAAGTTTGCTGACCCATAACCTATATGGTGAATAAATGAATAAGGACCAAAGATACCAAATGGAATCTGCGACCAATTTGAAAGTCAAATTAACAAGCATTGTAGCATGGCTATCTGGGGTTTTATATGTGCGTGTGAACAATAAATGTCTGAAGAACAACACATTAAATACTTGTAATGCTTGAATAAGTTCAAACTGATGATTATTCTTATTAGATGTATAGCAGCTATCACAGTGGTTAATACAAAAGGAGATTTTACCATCTGCACAGACTTTTACCTACTTAGTCCCCCAATATACTGTGGATTACTATGACAACTATAGTGATTAGTTACATACAGCTGACCCTTGAACAAGGGTTTGAATTGCACAGGTCCACATATGTGCAGATTTTTTTCAATATAGTACAATACTATAAGTGAATTTTCTCATGAGATTTTTTTCATTTTATCTCATTTTAACAATTTCTTTTCTTTAGCTTACTTTAAGAATACAGTATATAATACATAAAACTTAAAAAATATGTGCTAATTGACTGTTTATGTTATCTTTAAGACTTCAGTCAACAGCAGGGTGTTAATAGTTAAGTTTATGGGTAGTCAAAAGTTAAACTTGGACTTTTAATGTGCAGAGGGTCTCCGACCCTGACTTTTGTGTTGTTCAAGGGTCAACTGTACATTTCTTACAATGAATCTCTTTGGGCAAAGACTTTTTAATTTCACTGAGAGGAAATCATATACTTTTTAGGACCTAAAGAAATGCCATGGTTTTCATACAATAAATGCAATTTTGTTATGATAATTAACATTTCACCTAACCATTTCACATATCTGACCATAACTGACATAGAATACAGCTAAGAAATCAGGGAAAGGGGGAGGGGAGTGCAGGAAGGGGTGAAAGTTTTAACAGCTACATCTTCTTGCAAAGCACAAACATAAAGCACATATATAAAGCACACACACACATACATGTAAAGATATATTTCACTATATATTTATAAATACACTTATGTTTATAAACATATATTTGATACTATTTTAATACATAAAAGTGGAATATATGATTAAATTTATGTAAAATGTACATATATTTCAGGACTGTGGGGTCATATAAAGATGCATGAAAAGATGGACAGTCAAATATTAATGGTGATATAAGGAGGTGGACATTTGAAAAGTTTTTCATACTTTAATGTTTTTTCCTTATATTTTTTGTGTTGTGTTGAATTTTCACGATGTATAGTTTTAATTTAAAAAAAGAATAAACTCTTTTATTTGTGGGGAAAAAAAACATAAATACATACAACTCAGAGCCTGTTCTTAATTCTATAGAATTATATACAATATATAAAGATAATATATATCTTTAATCTATAAAGACATAATGTGTAACATTAACTCAGAGCTTACTTTTTAAAGTTTTTTTTTAATTGATGTATAACTGACATATAACATTATATTATTTTCAGGTATACAACATAATGATTTGATACTGTATTCTAAATCATACTCAAACTATACAAGTTTCATAGTATAACTATGATGCCAATGCAAATTAAAAGTTCCACATTATAATAAAATTTCCTCCCAAAAGTAGGCTAACTAACTGGAGTAGTGCTAAGTATCACATGTCACCAGCCTTTGGACAACTCGTAAACATTTTTAAAGCCTTGCTTAAAAGTGAAGACTCAGGGTTCGGGGCAGGCACGGAGGATCGACCTTGATTAGGATACCATCAAGGACCTTGTCACAAATGTGGAAGCCACATTTTAACTTCGTCAGAAGATCTGTATGCACGTTCAAATTTGAGATCCATGGTCAAGAGGTATTATAGCAACTGATTACCACTAAAAGAAAATACTGTCTAGAAGTACTCTTCTCCTTCTTGCCAATCATCCAAACCCAAATGAAGGTCCAATTTCACAAAATACAGATGGAAAACTTACAAAAATATTCATTTAAAATACGACAATACCTTGAGCACTTGAACTTGACCTTCTGTAGTAATTTCCTTTAGCAGCTCACAAAAGGACTGACACAGACCCACTGCATATGTCTGAAATTTAATCAAAAGTCACAATATACATATACTTGCAGTATCAAAACAGGCAAAAATTAAATCTGGAACTGATTATAATCTATTTGAAAATTATATACTTAAGGTCTAAGCATATAAAGTTTCAATTAGAAATCTTAGAAAAAGATTAGAAAAGAAAAATAGTTTACTGGGATACTGATTTTTACAGAAAGATAAGGCTATATTTATTTATAGAGCATACTTTCTGTGTTAAGTAACAGTTCATGGAACTGCATCACATCTGCCCTACAGTACTTATAAAGTTTTTTTCCCCCATAAGTAACAGATCAATCTTTAAAAGTTCTAAAAGATACCTCTTGATTTCAAATGAGAAACAAAGTAAGAACTACATAAATTTTTACAATGCAAAAACTACTACACCATACCTGTAGAAATTCTGTTGATGATAAAAAGATATAACCGTTGATGATCTTAAAGCAGGTTCTGAGATTTTCTGAACTTAGTTCTGCCAATGAATTTATTTTAGAAAAGAAAGGTTAATTCAAGGTTCAAAATCAGTTTAAATAAAGGAATTTATTTAAAACTAATTTATATACCCTTCTTTACACACCTTTCGAGTGCTGTTCAGACTACTGGGATATAAACAGATATCTAAAAGCTGACATCAATCTATAACTGAGTACCTCCCCATACACCTGACACTAGTTAAAATAATTTAGGAAACAAAATTAAGCTCCCAGATTTGTTTTTTATTTTGTTGTTGTTCAAAAAACAAGCATATGCCCATATGAACCAAACTTTTCATTTGAAACTGCATTTCTAGTGCCAGCATGGTAAATAACATGGAACTGAATCATTTTACCATCACATTTTTACATGTGCTTAAATGGTTCACTCAATAAGCATTTACTGAGTGCTACTGCACTGGTATTGAATATGCTACACTACTTATGAAAAGAGTCCTATCACACTCCAAAAACTTTTAATACTGTGTTTAGATGATTCTTAATCCTTGGACTTGTCTTCAAATCTGGTCCCCTGTAAGAACTTACACATAAAAAATATTCTTAAAAATGTAACTACCAGAATGGCATAGGAAAAGGATAGTGTGTTTAGCTGTTGTAGTGGGAAGCAGAGAGCTATACCACTAAAACTGTACACGATCAAATGTTCACAGTGTTATTTTACATGCTTTACCACAAATAATAATACAACAAAATATAGATCTTATGTGTATAATCTACAGATCAAAACATGACCCCAAAATATCTATATCTAAAATGTGCCGTTCTTTGTTGTTAATATTTTCAAAATTCTCTTCAACTGCAATAGGACACATTAAAAAAGATTTGTTTTTCCCTGACAAAATACTGACTTAGGCTCTGACTCTTAATTAACTCCTATCCCAGCACAGTGAGAAGACATTCTCTTCAGATAAGAATTCCCCATACACTTTTACAAGAAAGGGACAATCTTGCTCCCTGCTCACAATGTCTTTTAAAAGCACACATGGGGCACCTGAGTGGCTCAGTGGGTTAAGCCTCTGTCTTCAGGTCAAGTCACGATCTCAGGGTTCTGGGATCGAGCCCCGCATCGGGCTCTCTGCTCTGCAGAGACTGGTTCCCCCTCTCTCTCTGCCTGCCTCTCTGCCTACTTGTGATATCTTTGTCAAATAAATAAATAAAGTCTTTTTAAAAAGCACACATATACTTTAGGATTCAACAGAGTGGTTTAAAATGAAAACTGTGGAAGGGACAGGGATGAATCAACCTGTTACTATGCTAATGAAAAACATGAAAAGAAATAACGAAGGCTGTCATATAAGTATTTTTCACATGAGAAGATGAAATCTCAGGATAACGGAGCAGCCCTTTATACTGTATAAGGTTATTCTCATGAAAAATTCAGCATCTTTTTCTCCTCCAGCAGAAAGTTCAGTAAAATTTGGACTTATGGAATCATCAATATGCTGTCTGCAAGAAACTCATTTTAGACCCAAAGATACCTCCAGATTTAAAGTGAGGGGGTAGAAAACAATTTACCATGCTAATGGAAACCAAAAGAAAGCTGGGGAGGCAATCCTTATATCAGATAAATTAGATTTTAAGCCAAAGACTATAATAAAAGATGAGGAAGGACACTATATCATACTTAAGGGGTCTGTCCAACATAAAGATCTAACAATTTTAAATATCTAGGCCCTTAACATGGGAGCAGCCACTATATAAACCAACTAATAACAAAATCAAAGAAACACATTAACAATAATACAATAATAGTAGGGGATTTTAACACCCCACTCACTGAAATGGACAGATCATCTAAGCAAAAGATCAGTAAGGAAATAAAGGCTTTAAATAACACACTGGACCAGATGGACATCACAGATATATTCAGAACATTCCATCCCAAAG
This sequence comes from Ailurus styani, assembly GCA_002007465.1. NCBI lineage: Eukaryota > Metazoa > Chordata > Mammalia > Carnivora > Ailuridae > Ailurus > Ailurus styani. The sequence goes on from LNAC01000421.1 coordinate 252,063, forward strand.
CAACAGAATACACATTCTTCTCTAGTGCACACGGAACATTCTCCAGAATAGATCACATCCTGGGTCTCAACTGGTACAAAAAGACTGGGATCATTTCCTGCATATTTTCAGACCACAGTGTTTTGAAACTAGAACTCAACAAGAGGAAAGCTGGAAAGAACTCAAAAACATGGAGGCTAAAGGGCATCTTCCTAAACTTTT
>LNAC01000421.1:252281-321444 GCA_002007465.1 Ailurus styani
TTTTTTAAGATTTTATTTATTTATTTGACACAGAGAGAGAGATTACAAGTAGGCAGAGAGGCAGGCAGAGAGACAGGGAGAGGAGGAAGCAGGCTCCCTGCCAAGCAGAGAGCCAGATGCGGGCCTCGATCCCAGGACGCTGAGATCATGACCTGAGCTGAAAGCAGAGGCTTTAACCCACTGAGCCACCCAGGCGCCCATAAAGGGCATCTTCCTAAAGAATGAATGGGTCAGGAAATTAAAGAAGAATTTTAAAAATTCATGGAAATAAATGAAAATGAAAACACAACTGTTTAAAACCTCTGGGATACAGCAAAGGCGGTCCTGAGAGGAAAGTATATAGCAATATAAGCCTTTCTCAAGAAACAAGAAAGGTCTCAAATACACAATCTAACCCTACACATAAAGGAGCTGGAGAAAGAACACCAAAGAAAGCCTAAACCCAGCAAGAGAAGAGAAATAATAAAGATCAGAGCAGCAATCAATGAAATAGAAACCAAAAGAACAGTAGAACAAATCAACGAAACTAGGAGCTGGTTCTTTGAAAAAATTAGTAAGATTGACAAAGTCCTTGCAAGACTTATCAAGAAAAGATAGAGGACACAAATTAATAAAATCATGAATGAAAGAGAAGAGATCATAACCAACACCAAAGAAATAAAAACAATTATAATAACATATTACAAGCAACTATATATCAGCAAATTTGACAATCTGGAAGAAATGGATGCATTCCTAGAGAAATATAAACTACCAAAACTGAACCAGGAAGAAATAGAAAACCTGAACAGACCCATAACCAGTAAGGAGATTGAAGCAGTCTTCAAAAATCTCCCAACAAACAAAAACCCAAGGCCAGACGGCTTCCCAGGGGAATAGTATCAAACACTTAAAGAAGAATTAATACATATTCTCCTGAAACTGTTCCAAAAAATAGAAATGGAAGGGAAACTTCCAAACTCATTTTATGAGGCCAGCATTACCTTGACCCCAAAACCAGAAAAAGACTCCATCAAAAAGGAGAATTACAAACCAATATCCTTGATGAACATGGATGCAAAAATTCTAGCCGATAGGATCCAACAGTACATTAAAAGGATTATTCACCACCACCAAGTGGGATTTATTCCTGGGATGCAAGGTTGGTTTAACATTCGCAAATCAATCAATGTGATACAAGACATTAATAAAAGAAAGAACAAGAACCATATGAAACTCTCAATAGATGCTGAAAAACCATTTGACAAAGTACAGCATCCTTTCTTGATCAAAACTCTTCACACTGTAGGGATAGAGGGTACATACCTCAATATCATCAAAGCCATCTATGAAAAATCCACAGCGAATATCACTCTCAATGGGAAAAACTGAGAGCTTTTCCCCTAAGGTCAGGAACATGGCAGGGATGTCCACTATCACCACTGCTATTCAACAGAGTACTAGAAGTCCTAGCCTCAGCAATCAGACAACAAAAAGAAATAAAAAGCAACTAATTCGGCAAAGAAGAAGTCAAACTCTCACTCTTTGCAGATGATATGATACTTTATGTGGAAAACCCAAAAGACTCCACTCCAAAACTGCTACAACTCATACAGGAATTCAGTAAAGTGTCAGTATATAAAATCAATGCACAGAAATCAGCTGCATTTCTATAAACCAACAGCAAGACAGAAGAAAGAGAAATTAAGAAGTGGATCCCATTTACATTTTTTTTCCTTTGTCAGTAATACTTTTATTAATATTACTATTATTGATAATAAAGTTTTGTGAATATTTTCTCACAGTCCCTGGCTTGGCTATCCATTTTTTCTCTTTTCTCTTTTTTCTTTTTTTTTTAAAGTAAACTCTACCCCCAATGTGGGACTCCCATTTACATTTGCACCCAAAACCACAAGATACCTAAGAATAAACCTAACCAAAGAGGAAAAGAATCTATACTCAAAATACTATAAAGTACTCATGAAAGAAACTGAGGAAGACACAAAGAAATGGAAAAGCATTCCATGCTCATGGATTGGAAGAACAAATATTGTGAAAACATCTATACTACCTAAAGCAATCTACACATTTAATGCAATCCCTACCAAAACACCATCAACTTTTTTCAAAGAAATGGAACAAATAATCCTAAAATTTATATGGAACCAGAAAAGACCCCAAATACCCAGAGGAATGTTGAAAAAGGAAACAAAAGTTGGCAGCATCACAATTCCAGGTTTCAAGCTCTATTACAAATCCATAATCATCAAGACAATATGGTACCCGCACAAAAACAGATATATAGATCGATGGAACAGAATAGAGAGCCCAGAAATGGACCCTCAACTCTATGGTCAGCTCATCTTCGACAAAGCAGGGAAGAATGTCCAATGGAAAAAAGACAATCCCTTCAACAAATGGTGTTGGGAACACTGGACAGCCACATGCAGAGGAATGAAACTGGACCACTTCCTTACACCACACACAAAAATAGACTCAAAATGGATGAAAGACCTCAATGTGAGACAGGAATCCATCAAAATCCTTGAGGAGAACACAGGTAGCAACCTCTTTGACCTCAGCCACAGCAATGTCTTCCTAGAAACGTCGCCAAAGGCAAGGGAAGCAAGGGCAAAAATGAACTCTTAGGACTTCATCAAGAGCTTTTGCACAGCAAAGGAAACTGTCAACGAAACCAAAAAACAACTGACAGAATGGGAGAAGATACTTGCAAATGATGTATCAGATAAAGGGCTAGTATCCAAAATCTATAAAGAACTTATCAAACTCAACACCCAAAGAACGAATAATCCAGTCAAGAAATGGGCAGAAGACATGAACAGACATTTCTCCAAAGAAGACATCCAAATGGCCAGCAGACACACGAAAAGGTGCTCAACATCACTTGGCATCAGGAAAATACAAATCAAAATCACAGTGAGATACTACCTCACACCAGTCAGAACGGCTGAAATTAACAAGTCAGGAAACAAGATGTGTTAGCAAGGATCCGGAGAAAGGGGAACCCTATTACACTGTTGGTGGGAATGCAAGCTGGTGCAGCCACTCTGGAAAACAGTATGGAGGTTCCTCAAAAAGTTGAAAACAGAGCTATTCTACGACCCAGCATTCGCACTACTGGGCATTTACCCTAAAGATACAAATGTAGGGATCCGAAGGGGCACATGCACCTGAACGTTTATAGTAGCAATGTCCACAATAGCCAAACTATGGAAAGAGCCTAGATGTCCATCAATAGAAGAATGGATAAATAAGATGTGGTATACGTATATATACAATGGATTACTATGCACCCATCAAAAAAACCCAAATATCTTGCCATTTGTAACAACAAGGATGGAACTAAAGGGTATAATGCTAAGCGAAATAAGTCAATCAGAGAAAGATAATTATCATATGATCTCCCTGATATAAGAAATTTGAGAGGGAGGGCAGGGGTTCGTGGGGGGAAGGGAGGGAAAAATGAAACAAGATGAAACCAGAGAGGGAGACAAACTATAAGGGACTGTTAGTCTCAGGAAACAAACTAAGGGTTGCTGGAGGGGAGGTGGGGAAGGGATAGGGTGGCTGGGTGATGGACACTGGGGAGGGTATGTGCTATGGTGAGTGCTGTGAATAAAAGTTTTATAAAAAAATTAAAAAAAAAAGTTTGGACTTGTGCACACTCTTTAGCAGACCAACACTGAAAAGCAGACTGGCAATGACTGTGGTAAGTAAGGCAGGATGATCTTACTCAAGTGAGAACTTAAAATGGCTACACAACAAGCCTAATTTCTTAATCACTGCCATCTAAAGTTTTATCAAGACACATGATGAAGGAAACAGTAATTAAAAAGGATTGACTTCAAAAACCAGTGTCCATCTCTTTTTGCAGATACTTTAAGAACTATTCCTGGATCCATCTACACAAGCAAATACTCAAGTGACTAGGTCATGTCATAGTGTTTTCCATGTCTCCATCATGGCAAGGTTAGCCTTTACTAAATTTTCTAGGGCATGCTATCATACCTAGTTTAAAGTATAGTGAATGTTGTTCCTTATATCCATGAGCCCCCAGTAAGACTGAGGAATACAGTCTGGTCTAGTATGAGGAGGAGCTAAACTTCAAGATGCAAGAGATGTGTATTTACTTTCAGACCCTGTGACTCATTTAAATCAAATGCTCTCAATCAGGGGCTATTGCCTCCTATAAGACATCTGGTGAGGTCTGGAAACTCTGGTTCTTACAATTGCCATTTAGTGGGTTGAGGTTAAGGAGGCTATTAACCTTCTTACAATGCACTGGACAGTCCCTCAAAACAAAAAATTACCTGATCCAAAATGTCCATAATGTCCAGATTGAAAATCCCTAATTTAAGTGATCAAGTTTTTCTTTCATAGCCTATGAATGAACTAAGAGGCAAATCTCTGGCCCAAACTAACTAATTATACTGACCACATATGATTTATATCTATTAGTCTAATTAAAATTTATACTCTGTGAATCCTCTTTTCTCCCTCTACTCTTGTTTCTATAGTCTGTACTTTCATGTTACATTTTATTTATTTTCTTAAAGTCTCTGTAATGGGGCAGAGAGAACAAATGACTGAATTAAGTTAAAGAGATTCATTAAGAATCTACATTTAACCATACTATTTAATGTTTATGTTTGGAAAGGCAACTATCTTCATTTTTCCTTTTATTTCAAATTCTGATAATATATGAGGGCTAAAATGTGTAAGAGACCCTACGACAGATAGGGGAAAGCCCCTTCCAAATCAGATAAAAAGTTACCAGCAGAAAAATTTGATTGGTCAAGAACATTAGTTTGACATTTATAATAGCACTGACAAGAACTAGTCAGATAACTATCTTTCAAGTAATGAGAATACTAAGTAAATTAACACTTATAGAACAGATTTAAGGATTTTAAAAACAAGCCCTTAGAATTAAGTTATCAAAACTATGTTTTAGTGATAGCTTCTGGTTCTACTTTAAATTCATTTCTACTTACATTTAGGAAAAAGGTTATAAAATGAATTTTAGCCTTGTATTTATTCACAATTAACACATCTTAAAAATCATTAACTTAAACATCTAAATAGTATTCAATACTGTTGGTTTTACACATCTTAAATGAAAATGAGAAAATTCATGCCAAAGCTTTATTTCTACTTATAAAAAATATTTAATAAATAAATTTTAAAAATCATGGATATAATAACAAAGAATATGTTTTCACTGGCAAGAAAAGTAAGTATTTATTTTGATCTGTATTCTTAAAAGATTAATATTCTGGCTATATTTCAAAATAAATCCCAAAGCCCATATGAAAGAATGTATATGCAAAATGCTACATATAAAAATTAGTTTTGTGATACTCAAGAATAAAGGTTAACACTGTTGTCAAGGTATACTAAACATGCACAGGTATAATGTGTAAAAAGAATTTCTTCCTATTTTCGAAACAAATACACATACTATAATGCATAAAACAACAACCTACAATGTTTGTTTTCAAAGAGAAGAGCAGGAAATAAACTAATTTAATAGCATCCATAAAATCTATATTCACTACTACTATCTGTAAAATACAGAATTTTTAAAATTTTTGAATATTAAAAAAGCTTAAATCAAATACCAATTATTGCAAGGGTATGAAATTTCACTAGTTCTTGATTTAGTTAAGTAACAAATCTTTCAAAGACTGTGGTTATTTTTTTTAAATTAGCAGTAATATTAACAGTAACACATATAATTGCAAAACAATCTTTACTATGTGGCAGACACTTTTTTAAAAAAGATTTATTTATTTATATCAGAGAGAGAGAAAGAGAGCATGTGCACGTGTGCATGCTCGTACAAGGAGGGAGAGAGACGGGCAGAATCAAACAGACTCCCAGCTGAGGGTGGAGCCCGATGTGGGACTCGATCTCATGACTCTGGTATCATTATCTGAGCCAAAATTAAAAGTCAGATGCTTCATCAACTGAGTCGCCCATGTGCCCCACCATACACTGTTCTAAACACAGAGAAGTCCTTACTGATTCATAAGGTTTATGCATCAACTACAGAGCTTTCTATGGTTAAACTGTACTATAGTGCTTACCCAAGGCTACACTCAAAATAGTGTCATAGAGTCTTAGTGGTGAATGCTTTTTGTTTAAGTCTCTTTTTTCCTGTCTACCAATCCTTCTCTTGTAACACTGTAAAGGTCAGGCATGCTGAATTTGGGGTCAAATAACACAGGCAAAGTGAAATCACTGTATAAAGTCACCCGTAAGTGAAAATGGCTGAATCCTGTTTGTGACAAAGTTGACAATGGCTCTGGTTGAGGTTTCTATTCCTAGGTCAAGCACAAAGAAGCAGTCAGTGTGGATTAACCAGAATGACACTGTATTTGGTGTCCAAGTTAGGAAGAGGACAACCAAAAAGCCTTCAACAGAGAGTTAAGGGAAATGAAAAGGACATTTTCCACTCTCTTTCCCTGTGGTTTCTTAAAGACAGAGAAAACTTTTTCGGAGACCAGCAACAAGTGACTGGTCTATTGCCACAGTATTCATCTTTGGAAATATTTTAAACAATTTTATAGGGATACTAGATGATACATGACAAGCAGCTCTTTATTTCAAAACAGATGGTATTTTGGTTATTATTTGAGATCTATTTCGGAGAATGGGGTAAGATAATAGAAAATCTGAGAAAATGTGAAGGACTAATTACATTATCTACCTACCCACTATGACCATCCCTCAAATGAGATGTTTTCTAATCAGTTATAATACTGTTTTAGTCCACATTTGTTGATCTGTCAAAAAGTGAATCTACTTTTCTGGTGTATCATTTTAATTCAGTAATATTGTGTCTCTAATAAAACTACTCACTACAAAAAGAGACTAAGGCCCCACTCCTAGCAGTGTCCAGTTCTCCCATCCCATGTACCACAAATGATCTTCTAGCACATTATTCATGATTTTGCATCTCTATACATCAGTAATACTTAAACAAACAATAAATACGATTTGCCAGTCTTCATGTTGTCGGTGCCTTAGCTAAATCAGAAATATGTAGAGAGTTCATTTGTGAACAAGTGACAGCATAAAATCAGTTTGTAAAGGAAACTGACTAATACCATGGTATACAGAAGCAGCTTTACAATATAGTCTTTTAAATACTTTATAGAACCTGCTATGAAACATAAAAACTTTACCAGACAAAGTTCAAACTTAATATGGAATATTACAAGAACACTTCTTCGGTTTTAGTTATTTAGTAAATTTGGTGCCTACTCTTTAATAAGCAGAAATGGTTCTAAAAAGTTATATAGAAGCATATCTAAAAACTATTAAAACACTATTAAACTTGTTTGTGAATATGAGGGACTTCTTTAAAAATGGAAGGTATAATTTAAAGTTATGGCTACATTCAAAAACAGTATTGTGTTTACACTTTCACACATACCAAGAAGTGGGGACATATTCTGAAATATACGAAGCAACTCTGGTGTAACACATGGGCTGTTTTCCAAAGTCACTAACCTAGAAAGAAAAACAGTTGATTAAGTCTCCGTCTATAACCATTAAGCCGTTAATAATACAACTTATTAAATAACTGTACCATCTAAAAGAAGAAAAATGGACAATACAGTAAGTTATAAAAGTTATCTTTCTAGGAAAAATATTTAGCAAATTTGTCAAAATTTAAAACTTATCTATAAATCATATATTATTATGTCTATATACACAGCAAAAATAGTAAGGGAAGTAACTATATACTAAAATATTTACAATAAAATTATAATGATAAAGCAAAAGCATGATTACAGTCAAGGAGAGAAAAAATTGCTTTGTTTTTATTTTTCTGTCACATGTAATTCATGAGTCCTTTCAACAGACACTGGGAAATATGAAAGAATCAATATATAAAAAATAAAGTATATATGGATTCTGGTTTATTACATAAGTGTGCAGCTGGTTTATCTCCTCACTCCCCACCCAAGAAGTTAATGGGGAAAAAAACCATGATTGTCACAACAGCTGCAAGAAAAGAGTAGAAGGAGATCCTATTCAAAATCTAACATTCATTATCAAAACTCTTATCCTATTATAAACAGAAAGTAAGTCCTCAATCTGGTAAGAGAGTACCTACCAAATACTTGTAGAAATCACACCTAATGGTGACATTCAAAACCATTCTCTTGGAAAAACAGAATCACACTTCAAAAAACATACTCTATTTTTTATCTTGTCTACCTTTACATCTATTAAGTGCATGTATGGAGGGCTCCTCGCATGATATGATAAAGAAACTGATAAAAGACACAAGGGTGAGGGGAAAAAGTTCAACAGTCTTTATTCACAGAAGATATGACTGATAGAAGAGAGAGGGAGAAAGAATTCATAAAAAAGTACTTTAATCACTAAGAGACTTCAACAAGGGTGCTAAATATATCAATATACTGTATACAAAAATCAACTCAACTTCTATACACCAAAACAAATACTTTAGATTTAAATAGATCTTACTATAAGAGTCACTGATAGAAATATCCAGCATCATAAAGATGTCAATTCTCTCTGAACTGTTATACAAAATCAATAAAACTTCAATTCAAATCCCTACAGCCTTTTCCCTAGAAATCAGGAAAGCTGAATTCGAAAATGATTTAGAAGGCAAATGACCAAGAAAAAAGAAGAAATTTTTCAAGAAAACAAAACATACGGGGGGGGGGAGATACTTCTTATACCGCATATTAGAGCTTACTATAAAATCAATGTATTTAATATCGTAAACAGAGTAACAGAAGAAACAGACCTGCTCGTTTATGACAGAGGCAGCTCCCAGGTTAAGAAAAGACTGGACAATTCAGTCACTGGTGATGAGCTACTGGGCCTCTACCTCACACGAAATAAAGAAATCAATTCCAGTATTTATATGAGAAGAGTAAGCCTTTATTTTACGACATGTCAGGAGAACATAATTATAGCTTTAAGTTAAAGAAAGAGATAGGGCGCCTGGGTGGCTCAATGGGTTAAAGCTTCTGCCTTCAGCTCAGGTCATGATCTCAGGGTCCTGGGATCGAGGCCTGCATCGGGCTCCCTGCTCAGCAAGGAGCCTGCTTCCTCCTCTCTCTCTCTCTGCCTGCCTCTCTGCCTACTTGTGATCTCTCTCTGTCAAATAAATAAAATATTTAAAAATAAAAATATTAAAGGAAGAGATAAACATAACTACATTAAAGTTAACAATTACCGTGTCTCAAAAGATGCTGCAAAAAAGTCAAAATGTAAGTAACATACTGGGAGAAGATGGTTTCCAACACATATAACTGAAAAGGGAGCAGTACCCAAGGAATATACACAAGAGGTTGATAAGAGACAAATGTAGAGTACACATGAAGAAGCATTCCAAAGAGGATCCATCCAAAAAAGTGTAAATAAACCTGACTATAAAAAATGTAAAAAGATACTGAACTAGTAATCTAGAAAATGTCAAATATAAGCAAAACAAGGTACAATTTTACCCCTACCAGATTAGCAAAATTTCCAAAGTCTGACATAATATGTACTGGCAAAGCTACAGAACAGTGAGAACTCTTGCACACTGCCGGAGGAGAAAGTTAGTCTCAACATTTGGAAAGTAATTATTATCTGAAAGAGTGAAATACATATCTATGCACATACCTATGACTCAGTGAATAAGGTCTCGTATACCTACATACATTGTCATGTACAAAATGTTCAGCTGCATTATTTGAACATCAACCAAAATGGTGTTATGAGTAAATGAACTGTGACATCCATACCCTTAAACTCATCGATATAGATCAATCTTAGAACAGGGAGCAAAAAAAGGAATGTTACCCTTCCACAAAAAATACAGGAAACATGGACCATCAGGTAAAAAAACAGGTATATCAATTCAACAAATAAATATAAGAGCATGAAAATTCTTTTGAAGTAAAGCATCTATGGTTAAGTTAAAATACAAGATATAAAAATTTTCCCTGTATGCACAGCTAAATTTCAAACAGAAAAGCTAAAATGTAAACACTGAACACAGTTAAGTCAAATCCAAATAAACCATATGATGATATTAATATCAGATAAAATTTAAATGCAAAATAATTAAAAGGTGAAAAGTTAATCAATGCATACATATATATTACATCACATGATGCTTCATGAAAATATTTCAAATTTTAAATACTGTGTTTATTTATTAAATATTTTAATATACAAAAATAGCAAAATTTTGTGCAGTGAATAATATCTTTTAAAAGTTACAGATCAAGTATGCTAGAAATAAAAAGGGACACTGACACAAGAAAATTAGATGGGGATTTTAACAAACCTTCAAACTTAAAAAGTAAAACACTGATTTGAACTATGCAACCTACAAGTTAGAAAGAATAAAGTATGCAATTTTTGATATCATTACTATTGATATGAATATGTGACAAAAGCAAAGCCTATAGTTGTTAAAATTAATTTTTAAAAAATTGAACAAATTGTATGTTGTATTTACAATGCAATAAATCCAGACCTGAATCATATATTTCAGTATCAGCAAAAAATAAATGAGATTGAGTCAAAAAAGACATTAAAAATCCATAATGCTACCACCAAATTAAAAAACAGGACATTCTATATGAAGACTTAAGGGAAATAGGCAGTTACAGTCCAAGACAAATTCATAGCTTTACATGTTTTAGCACTTAAGAAAAACAAAGGTAATAAAGTAACCATTTTTTATAGCTTTAAGAAAATATACCCAGCTAAGTGTAGAAAGTAAAAAATCTGAAGGAGAAATAATGAAAGGACAGAAACATAGGAGAATTCATAAAATCTAACATGTACTTCTTTCATATTAATAAAAAGAAAAATCTCTAATAAATGTCCTTTTAAAAAGAGGTAAAACAAAAATAAAACTGCAAGTAACAGAGATAAGGGAAATGTATATAATGCCTTTTTTTAATTAGTACTGTAAGGTATTAAGTATCCAAACTGTAACAGACATGGAAAATCAAAACCCAACTATGTATTAACTAACAACTAAGAAACAACCCGAGAATATTACCAAACTGTGAATCACTCTTCAGCCACTGCCATGAATCCATTTTCAGTTCCCTTTATAATTAAATTTTCAAATCATCCAAAGAGTTACTGTATTATAGAGATCATTCCAGTATGGAAAAAAAAATCACTTTCAAAAGCTAGTAAATTGATGAAAGAAACAATATGAAGAAACAATATGATATGAAGTCAGACAGTACCACAAAATATGGACTATCAATCCAACTCATTTATAATTAGAAGAAAAAACTAAAAGTAGAATTTACCCTAGCAAGAAGAGTTTATTTCAGGAAGTCAGTTTTTTAAAGAGAGAGGTTTTTGTTGTTGTTGTTAAGATTCTGAATCTCCTAAGATGATGGCAAAAGGCAATCAAATCAGTTTTTTGGGTTTTTTTAATGATGAAGGGCACATTACAATCAATGGTATATAGCTGATGCTAATTGTTGACCAGTCTCCATTACCATACCGTACTTCCTTTAAAAACAAAAAAACCTGAAGAACAAAAAACCTGTTCATGCAAGGTTTGTTCTAATTCTGTTTAAAAATATTTTATAATATTACATGTTTATATTAGAAAAGAAGAAAAAAAATTACCAAGCTAAAATCACAGAAGGTAGGTCAAATGACAAAAACTTTAAGTAGAAAGAGGAAATGATAAACATGAGAATATTAACAAATAGGAAACAAAAATACAACAAAGATAATCAAATCCAAAGGTTGGTTCTTTGAGAAGACTACTAATACTAAGAAATCTCTAGCACATTGAATCAAAAGGGGGGGGAAACTTGACAGGGGAAAAAAACCCCACATAATCAGTCTGAAGTTTTACTTGGTATATGTGACCACAAACATCTCTTGCTACTGATTATCTCTACTAAGTTCAAATTACCATTCTCCAAGATAACTAGTTAAATCTTTTTTCTCCACAAATCCCCGCTATCTTATACACACATCAACTCTAGCCATAACACCATGCTGATGGCTACAGTTCACATTTAGTTGAGAAAACATAATCTACTTGATTGAACACCTTCCTATCTCATCCCACTATAATACAAAAATGCCCCCAGTTAAAAAGGATGAAATAACCCTGATGCTATTAAAAAAAAAAAACCAACATAGCCTAATCCCATCCCTTCTTGTCTCCAATTATATCACTCCTGAGGTTTACCCATCCCTCTAGACCCTGCATTCCCCACACCAGCCAACTGCTACCCACTATCTACACTCTTCATAGTAAATGATCCCGAAGTTGTCGATGCTCACACTCTGTACTTAAATAATTTCAATTCTAACTTATTATTACTTTACTGAAACCATTCCTATCATCTCCATGGGCCAAATTCACTTCTTTGTACTCCTCTGACAAGGACAATCAGCAATATTTGACATTGCTGACCACTCTCTCTTTCAGAAAATCATCTCCTCTCCTGGCTTAGTTTCCCTCCTCTATCACTATGTGACCTTGGAATGTTATAGGTCCTGTGGGATTCTGAATGTTACATACCTTCCCTTTCCTTCCTAGGCAATATCAATGATTCTCAGGCTTTCAGTGTTACATACAAAGTGCTAACCACTTTACAAACTATCTCATCCTCACAACAACCATATGAGGTAGGAATTATACTTCCTCATTTTATAGATAAGGAAACAGAGTCTCAGAGACAATGATTACACACATAGGGCAGTGGTATAACTGGGATTGGCACCTATATCTGATTCCAAAGATGAGTTCTAACTCACTAAGAAAAATATATGAAGAAACGTGTACCCTGGTTCGACTTAAACAATCTTAGCTACTAAGCAATTTGGCAAAAGAAAAACAAAAAAACCCATAAGTATTCTAATGATTTCATTTTGTTTACATATAACTAAAGGCTAGGAAAAAAAGAGATTACTATTAACAGAGCAAGTACTTTTATTATTACCTGTTCATGTAATCCTTGAAAAATATATAGACCTTTAATAAACATGTTAATATACTAAGTCTACGAATATATATACATATATATGGTAATACACTGTTAAGTATCTGAGTCTATCTCATTGCTATAGCTAATATTTTTAGCTTTTCTAATAGTTAACATCATCTATTATCTACACATTTACAGAAATGTGCCAGAGACTAATGTTTTCATTTGTAATCTAGAGTAGGGATTCACAAACTACAGCTCATGGGTCAAATTCAACCCACATCCCATTTCTGTAAATGATGTTTCAATGGAGCATAGCCATTTTACATACTATCTATGACTGCTCTGTCACGAAAACAGCAGAGGTGAATAATTAGGATAAGAGGCCACATAGCCTGGAAAGCCTAAAATACTTATTGTCCGCTCCTTTACAGAAAAAAAAATTCCAACACCTGATCTAGAATAAGCCATCCGATACAAATAAAAATACATGAATGTAAAAGGTTTCAACACATGCTAATTTGCAAACGAACCATCCAAAGTCATTTAAGTTCAAACAATGTAACTCAGAAAATAAGAGAAAGCCAACTTGTGAAACCTGTTTTAAAACTGTTCATGTATTCTGCTACGGATCATTAATTTATAATTGGCACCAAAGACAATTTCTAAAAATCAAAAAAAAGTTCATTCCTAAACATCTAAGAAAATACTGAGACAGGAAGGAAGAAAGGAAACGAGAAATGTTCATTTTTCCCTATGGTTATTTCTATGATTTTCTTTTTTAATTTCAATAGTCAGTTTATATATCAGAATGTTTAAGACTTTCCTGTATTATAACTGGCCCCACAGAAAATTGCTGCTATGTGTAAGGTAAGCTTAGTAAAGCAAAAGGATGTTCCATGTTCTAACACAGTTCCTTAACCATAGTGGTCAGTCACTACGGGTCTGTGGTACCGAGCCACCTCAGAAACAGAGTTTTTCCTTTTTTCTTTTCAACACGACATACCCCTCACTTATTAAAAAAAAACTAGTCAAGACTAAGTAGTCTCAGCATTTGGGGCTGGGGTATAGTATCTCAGTACTTACTAGATAAGGTATTTAAGAGACTGAAAAATAACAACCATCAAAACATCTCATTTAACAGGCTGCAAGTTTTAAGTCATTTTTAGTTTTGAAAATTTATTGAGCTCTCCCCATTCTACATTTCAAATTTGCAAATATTAAATGCAGCCAAGTTCTTACTGAAATTTCCCCTTTTAACTTTGACTCCTATGAGCCTACACTGAGTGACAGTTGCCAAGAAGAGGTGGAGCTATTATGTTACCCAGTTCAGGGAAAGTAATTTCATGTTTTTGTTTTTAAATGCTGAGCTTTTACGCCCTGTTACATATGACCTTTGCTTTATTGGCATGAGAGTATGGAAGGCCAGGAAAAAAAAAAAATCCAGGGTATCAAATTTTTCCTCTTACCATAATTCTAAACCATCTTCCAGAAGATAAACATGTGGAGGCTGGGAAACATCTGTACTCAGTTGAATAACTGGGAGCAGGAAAGGGTACAGGTTCTTGCTGTCTGCTCCTAATCCCTATGGGAAGTATAAATAAAACTTAACATAAGACACTCTAAGATCCCACTCCCACAAAAAAATAACCTATCATATAAAAAGGTCCTAAAACAAACTTATAAAAAATAAATCAATCAGATATTCTGGGACGTTCCTAACTATAGCACTACTAAAACAAAGTTAGTTCTGTTTATAACTGAACAGCAAATAGCAAAAAAAACACTATTCAATTGCCTAATGGTAATAAAACCATATACACCAAGGCTATAAACATCCGTTCATTTTAAGAGATTCCATATATAAATACTTTCTCTTCTCTGACTACTTAAGAAGTACTAACACTGCTATATTAAATTCTATAAATCATCTCTAAATGAACCCAATCAAAATATTCAACATTAAAATAACTATATCATAGTACATTTACATTCCAGAATACTAAGCAGCCAATGAGAAAGGATTAGGCATGAAATGAAAACCACCTCAAAAGTAATTATTAACTGAATTTAAACAGTGCAAAAGTGTGTATATAACAACTGCACAATACCCAAGAATTTAAAATATCTACCTATACACGTATGAGTTATATGCATAAAAATGTTTCTTGCGGGCATATAGAAAAAATTAACACCAAATATGAGAAGGGGAAAAGGATGATGGAAGAGGGTAAAAAAAGAGATTCTTTCTTTGGTTTTGTAAGTTTTTTTTTTTCCAAATGAACAACTTTTGCTCATATTAATGACCCAAGAGAACACAAAGAGGAGGAAGAAGAGGGGGTTTATTTATTTTTTTTAAAGATTTTATTTATTTATTTGAGAGAGAGAGATTACAAGTAGGCAGAGAGAGAGGAGGAAGCAGGCTCCCCGCCGAGCAGAGAGCCTGATGCGGGCCTCGATCCCCAGGACCCTGAGATCATGACCTGAGCCTAAGGCAGAGGCTTTAACCCACTGAGCCACCCAGGCTCCCAGAAGAGGGGGTTTAATCTAAAGTTCCAGTTTGCTTAATTACTGTCTTACAGAGGTTGATTCAGGGAAGCACACTAAGTCTAAGCACTCTGTAAGAAAATTAAAACAGATAAAAAGTCAATTTCTAATCCATAATAATCTCTGCAATCTGATAAACACAGAAAGAAAACTAATAAAGTATCAAACACCTCCTTATTTAGAAAATAATTCAAATATCAATACAGCTTATAGTAAATTACAGTGCAACTTGAAAGACCTTACTAAAGATGTTTTTAAAGGAAGAGAATTATTAAAATGTCACAACTGGGACACCTGGGTGGCTCAGTTGGTTAAGTAGCTGCCTTCGGCTCAGGCCTTGATCCCAGGGTTGTGGGATCGAGTCCCACAACCGGCTCCTTGCTCAACAGGAAGCCTGCTTCTCCCTCTCTCTCTGCCTGCCTCTCTGCCTGCTTGTGCTCTCTCTCTCTCTCTCTGACAAATAAATAAATTAAACAAACAAATAAATAAATAAATAAATAAATAAATAATAAAATGTCACAATTAACAAAGTAGTATACTGGATCTTAAAATATAGTTTAATTTCAGTCTCTATATTTCAATCTTTAATAGAACAACAACAAAAAGAATATTAAAATAAACTAGCCAAGTTCATTTCGATTATCAAATAGACTTAAAATTCCCTAGGAAAATTAAAATCCATCTACTTACTTGGCACACATCCAATAAGCACAAGATGCTAGCTTTAGCCAAACAAAAGTAAGCAACTACTGAACATGTAATATTCTCTCGGTCAAAGCCTGAGGACATTCACCATTGCCGTCTAATGGCCTGAAGAATGTGACCAATCCCAGATACTCAACTTTAAATAAATTTGAATATTCTCTCAGCCCACAATTATAACTACAAGACATTGTCCAAACACTAGGAAATAATCACAATAGGACATTGTCTACAATATTATAAAAGCTCAAAAGTAAATTCAACAGTTATTAAAATTATCAGAAATGCTTCAAGGGGCAGAAATCATACTATACTATAATTACATAAGACAAAGGGAAAATGGGGTGAAGGGGACTCTGTACCATCTTTTCAACAGCCTGTGAATTTATATTTATTATTATTTCTTTTTAGGTTAAGGAAGAAAAAATAATACCCCCTAAATATTGGCATTCCCCAGGGTATTGTTTTTAACTGCCTTCTCCTGTGCCATCTGCATGCTGAAAATGTCCAAACTTATTATCTCCAACCCCCTATCTCTGAATTCCAGACACTGTAAATAATTACAGGACATCATCACTGGGAAGCCAGCTCAAACTCTTAAGTTGACCACTGAACCAACTCATTATCTTCCTAAAACTGGCTCCTATCCCTACATTTCCAAACTCAAGTGACCTGAACCACTCATGATAAATGGTATCTCAACCACCTTCTGGTTCCTCTTCTCACCCAACATCTAAACAATCCTGCATTCTCTCTACTATTTTTTCAAGTCTTTTCCCTTCTGTCCATGACTTTTACTTCAGATCTGTATCATCTCCTTCATGGTTAACAGAAAGTCTGCCGAATACTTTCCTTGACCTTAGTTTCACTCCATTCTAAACCTTGCCCCCACCAGTGCCCTGATTACTTTTCTAAAATAAAAATGATAATACTCCCTGTTCTGAACTTCAGGAGATGTTCTTTTGGTCTTCCTGACCCTAAACTCAAACCCAAGCTCTGTACTATGTTCCAACTACACCAAACAACTCAGTATTAGCAATACTACGTTAACATCTGAAGAAAGCTGACAGATTTAATGCATGCATTTACTACTGTTCTGTCAAGAACCACTGAAAGAAACTAGGAAGATGTGCCTTAAAGACCTATAACCATAAGTACCAAGACGGCATAAGAAAAGATAAAAGCTGTAAAGACAGGTGGTAACTGACTTAGCAAATTCAGAAAACCAAAGCTCAAAGCCAGCAGCAAAATAACAGCAAAAGGCAACCTGATTTACAATACAGAAACTCCAAAAGACACAAAAACTGGTAGTGCCAGGTACTTTGGGAAGGGGGAGGTTAAAGGTCTGGGATTAAAACTAAGAAGGCCTCCAGAAAGTGTTCACAAAAAGCTTGATGCCAAGATTTCATGCAAGTCCACAAACCAACCACTGGCCCTCTTCGATCCTCTGATGAGGTAGAACAAATGCTCTCAAGACAGGGAGACAGAGAGACACCAGGTAATCAAAAGGACTGATTCTATGTAACATGCAAGAGGTAGGAAACTCAAAGATTAGGATAAACAACTATAAGATTAAGTGTACAGAGAAGCAGAAACAGTTAAGACCCTCGTGTCTCTGGCTTAAACAACGAGGCAGACGGTGATAACACTGACTTACAAATGACAGAGAAAGAGAAGCAAGTTATAACGGCGAAGGGTCCAATTTTTGCTATGTCACATTTGACAAGCCGATGGAACATCTAAATGGAGAAGTCAAATAGGATTGAAAAAAGAAAACTGGTTAGAGAGAAGACAGTGATAGACATGAATTCAGAACAGCATTGATACCTTTGCAAAGAGAAGCGAATTGGGATTTGGAGGTTGTAAGGAACATTTGAGGAAAAGAAAATATAAAAGTTGGAAAGACAAGTGATAACTGACTTAGCGAACTCAGAAAACCAAAGAAAACTGAAGCTCAAAGCCAGCAGTAAAATAACAGCAAATGGCAACCTGATTTACATTACAGAAACTGAGGGAAGACCTCAAAAACATGGATCATCCCCTACAAAACAACCCAGGTAGATTATATCCTAAAGGAAAAATTCACAATTACTAAATTTCCCATACACTTTCAACCCTCTCAAACCTTACACAGACAAAATGTTGACGGTTCTTGAAGTTGGGTGATAGTTACCTAAGGACTGATTGATTATACTGTTCTTCCTTTTTCTGTGTATGCTTCAAATTTTTCACAAGTTAAAAAATAATAACAAAACCAGGTGATCAAGGATCCATAGATGATCTCTTTAGTCAGAGACTACTAGTCTGGGTTCCAAGAATGTAAAAAATAAAACAAAAACAAAAACATACAAATACACTAATATTTCCCTGTTAAGTTTGAAAAGCCCAAGGATGGCAGTGTTTTCTACAAAATGAAACCTAACAATAACCCTTAGTATAATCTTCTCAAACGACTGAAAAGCACATTTTAAGCTACAGTCTCAACTTTAACATTAAACATTATATGGCTTTCCCAAGAAGGGTGGATGACCATTTGGCTCGAACCCTGCACCTTTGGCCTAAACAAAAACACAGGCTACAGAGCAGTCATGATTAAAGGAAAAGGCCCTACACTATACTCCAAACATTCCCTGCAGATTACTCTAGCTAACTCTAGCTAATCTAAGCTAATCTTAGCTTCCTAAGATTTCCTGAGGTGACAACTGCCTAAGAAGATAAGAGAAGCTGTTTTTTTTTTCACACCTCTGTCACGAAACTCTCAAACTGAACCTAAAAACACATTTCGGCAAAGATATAAGAAATGTGGGATCACTCTTCGTTCTCTCACTTAAGAGAGCAGTAACCTTATCCTAGCCTTTGAATCCTCCTCTGTAAAAGGGACATAATCTTCACAGCAGATCACAAGAATTAAATGGTAGATAAGAAGAGACGCTACATGAGACAGCTTTTTATTTTATTTTTATTTTTTTATTTTTTTAAAGATTTTATTTATTCATTTGACACAGAGAGAGAGATTACAAGTAGGCAGAGAGGCAGAGAGAGGAGAGGGGAGGAAGCAGGCTCCCTGCTGAGCAGAGAGCCCCATGTGGGCCTCGATCCCAGGACCCTGGGATCATGACCTGAGCCGAAGGCAGCGGCTTTAACCCACTGAGCCACCCAGGCGCCCTGAGACAGCTTTTTAAAAATAAAGCACTTTAAAAATTTTTTTGTTATCACTATTCATCTATCTGAAACTGCCTTAGGTAGGAATTTGTACCTGTAAAACGCATCCACAAATATTTACTGAAAGAAAAATTTACAATTCAAAAGAAGTGTTATGGTGCCTGAGAAAGATTTTTTAAAAACTGTTAAAATGTTTTTTACCCCAATTTTTAACTTAATAGAAAATTGTCAAGTAGTAACTATTAACTTAGTCTCTCCATTGGAAAATCTATCATTCTTTGGGGCAAGGCCAATAAAAATCACTTGAGCATATCTGGATCCAGATATTCTCAGACTTGGCATTAAGCTCTTCCCTCTCCATCCTCTCACCATCAGAATATAATTCACTATAACCATTCAAATGACACCTACACAGTCTTGTTCACGCTGAAATTTTAGATTTCTCTCTATCCGCTGTACAACCCCGACACCTCAAAGTCAAGATTCCTAGAAATCATATTCACTCCTTCCTTCAAAAGTAAGTCACCTGTTTCCCTACCTTCCCAATTAATGAAAGGGAAAATTTTTATTTTAAATCACACAAAAGGAGTGAAAATGGAGAGTAAATTTATGCAGAGAAGCCCTAAATACCAAGGAAAGTATGTGGAAAGTACAATGGACTGCACAAATCATGAGTCTATCACCATGGGAGTCTGCCACATCTAATGAAAGAAAATGTCTTTAAAACTGTGAGAGACTCTTAACTATAGAGAACAAACTTCAGGCTGCTGGAGAGGATGGGGTAACTGGGTGACGGTTACTAATATGATGAGCACTGGGTGTTATAAGCTACTGGTAAATTGCTGAACACTACATCTGAGACTAATGATGTACTATATGTTGGCTAACTGAATTTAAATTAAAAAAAGAAAAGAGTATTTTCCAGATATCAAAAAACATCCAAAGTCAACACACAGAAATAGTTTTTAAAAGTGTTTAGATCACACATGATAAAGACATAAAATGAGAGGCCTTTCACTACATTAAAATAAACCACATGAGAACAATGAATAATTTTTAAAAAGAAAAAAAAAGCCAAAAATACTAGAACCTTCAAAACAGAGAACTGGTGATTGCCAGAGGGGAGGTGAGTAAGAGGATCGGCGAAATATAAAGAAGGGATTAAAAGGTATAAACTTCCACTTATTAAAAAACAAAAACAAAAAAACTTCCATTTATAAAATAAATAGGTCCCAGAGATTAGAATACAGCATAGGGAACATAGCCAATAATACTATAATACAATTGTATGGTGACAAGTGGTAACTACATTTACTGTGTGAGCACTGAATAATGTATAAGACTGTTAAATCACTATGTTGTACACCTGAAACTAACACTGTATGTTAATCAGACCTCCATTAAAAAATATATATATACATATATATATATATAAAATTAAGAAACTGGAAAGTAACATACCTGAACAAGATGAATAAGTGTTGTCAGAATAGCACATCTCAACATATTGTGCTCTTCACTCTGTTTCCAAAGAAGAGGCAAATACTGTACCAGACATCCTACATATGGTCGTATCTATCACAACAGAAGTAGGGGAAGCAAAAGAACTGTATTAGGAAAGAAGGCAATTTCCTTCAAGAACCACTGACACAACATTATTAAGTCCCAGGTAGGAAATGCTTAATATTTACTAAATGAAATGTATTGTGCATACATCTTTTTAAAGATAAATCAGATATCACATAGAGACATAAGCTCTATGGTAAATATTTTTAAATTTTAAATAAGTACCAGATTTACTGCATGAATTAAAACTTTGGAAACCAACATAATACAGCCAGTTATCTACAGTTTAATAAAAATGCAGCTATATCCTGAATCTTTTTTTTTTTAACAAAACAGCTTACCTAACTAGCAATAGCACTGTTTTAAAAAGTCAGCATTTACTCATACATTCGACAATTATCTGATGGCACCTTCTAGAGAACAAGGCACCAGAAAGAAAAGAAGGTAAAGCAGATATACAAAATTTTGAAATGAGAAAAGATCGGTAGAAATGATGGTGTATAGGAGGTATAGTGAAAACACTGAACGAAATCCTTTTTAAAACACACAATTGTTAAGACCACATGGATTAAGCTAACCAGTTTTAAAAATAGACCCTGAGACACAGTATAGCTTGACAGTGAGTTTCTTAAAAAATAAAACGGATCTACACTGAAGCTGGACACAGCTCCAGTCTCTCAGTTTTTGGTTACACTATCTGAAAATTGCTCTGATGAGAGTAAGCTTCGTGATAAAGAGAAATACTAGACATTCACAACTTCAGTAATATCTCTTTCAATCCCATGGATTAAAATTAAAAATTGCCCCCAGAAAAAGTGAGATTTTCCTTTTTTTGCTTTTAAAACATCGTATACACTAAAAGGATAGTAAAAAATGTAAAGAATTGCTTGCCCCACAGGATACAAGGGAGGCTAAGGAAAGACAATTACTTAAATATTTGCCCAAATATTTCAGTAAGATAAAACTGAAAAATTATAAGACTATTATATATCACCTTATTTTCAAATTTTGACTCATACTATTAATTATTGAGCACTTAATCTTGCTAAGTGCTCTCCATCTTAAAGATCACTCCAATTAGCTCATAAAAGCAGGCCAATTAGTATGTAAAACCACAGGTTTCAAACAACTTGACTCCTTCATACTTACCTAAAAACAGTATATGACAGCATATTCTACTGACACAGAAAATAAACTGATTTTGGTTTTGTTATTCAAGTAAGAACCCTTTCAAGGAAAGGGTAAAAAGGAGTATATGCTATTAATTATAGATAAGGTAGGAATTAAAACCCAAGTGCCCAAGGTACATCTGCAAGTCATAAAATATTTACATCCCAAATTTAGCTGTACATTGGAATTTATAATGTTCTAAATTAAAATTAATTCTTCAAAAACATAATTTCAATAATCACCCACACAGTTACTGTTGCAAAATACATCCCCCCAAAAACGGGAGCACAGGGTTGGGGTCTAGCAAATAGAGTGAGGTCATGAGAGCCAAACACATTCCCTTAGGCTAAAGGGGAGGAGCTTAAAAAAAAAACATTACTGTGACAACTGAGGAAACCTGTTATGGACCTAATTTTACATTAAAATTCAAATGGTTTAACAATAACAATTTGTATATGCACACAGATTAAAAAAAAAGAGCAATACAGTAAGATGTTAGTAACTGATAAAACTAAATGAAGGATATATGGATATTGATTTACTGCAACTTTTCTGTACATATTTCTGAAATATTTAAATGAAAATATATGTAAAAAAAATACCACCTATATACACAATTCTGAAAATTGTTATATTCTATGGGTTTTTTTTGGTAGGACAGTATCAACTATTTGCTCAACATCTAATAAAACACACGGAAATAAGAACGTATTCTAGATATCAGGCTACAAAAGAAACTAAACTATGAGCTTAATATAAATGAGAGGAAAAGTATACTACATGCACTCATCTTTTGGCACCACCACTCAAAAAGCAAATGAGGGGCGTCTGGGTGGCTCTGCCTTCGGCTCAGGTCATGATCTCAGGGTCCTGGGATCTCGCCCGGGCATCGGGCTCTCTGCTCAGCAGGGAGCCTGCTTCCTCCTCTCTCTCTGCCTGCCTCTGCCTACTTGTGATCTGATCTCTCTCTGTGGGTCAAATAAATGAATGAAATCTAAAAAAAAAAAAAAAAAAAAAGCAAACGAAATAGAATGCAGGGGAATACTATGAGAATTACAGTGTTATGAGTTAGTTCATCATATACAGGGAGGTAACCACCTTCCTTGGAACACGTTACTGAAAATGTGAAAATCAAGTATGCGAGAACCTCACAACTATTTTAACAAGAGTTCCATCCACAGTGGATTTAAAAAGTAAGTACCCAAAGACACCTCATGTTTTAGGTCTAATTTTCACAGAATATTTAGTATTTCACACAGGCCCTTCAATTTTGCCCTTTTTCTTCAGAAATTCCTTAAGTTTAAAGAATGTCTGCCTGACACCCAAACCTAATGATTACCTACTTTTTCTATGTATTTATGGGATCACTGCAATGGAATAATTTAATTGTAAGTTTTCAACTGCTTTTTCAAAAAGCAGAGAAAATATAATTTTTAAATAATTACACATTATAGTATGAAGATGGTGACTTCACTGAAACTGCACAATTAAACCATTATGTGTCATCTCACTGTTATAAGATGGCTCAAACTATTTACAACCTAATGGACAAAAATGAAATTCAGCACACAAAAGACAGATCAATGATATATAAATGATAGAGCTGTTCAAAGGTTAACATAAGAAAGGTCAACAATCGGACTATGGACAATATTTTTCATAACCACTTCCTACCTGAATTCTGAAAACACAAAATACTACTTAATAACTATCTCATTATTTAATGATGACAGAGTCACCCGAGTTGCTTAGGCTATTTATGTTCTGAAAGACAAATATGGATAAAAGGACAAAAGCACTTCTACATTTACTAACATGAAGAATTTCAACCTAGGATAAAAAGATTTAGAGACTGGGGAAGATGTAGGTAAGAAAATTCATTTCCACAAAAAGAAATCTTCTTTAATAAATTTCCACTAGCCAGATGATATCTAAATAAGATATTAAAAAGTGGCCCAAACTTGTTTCTATAGTCAATTTTTTAAAATGAACAACAATGTACTGCATTTTGTATAATGCTCTAAAGCATACAGCACATTTATAATAATTTCATACTTGTGAAACCTTGTGAGGTAGGTGACTCCAGAATTATCTTTATTATTTTATACACAAGGACACAAAGTTAAAGACTTCACCAAAACTAAATAGCAGAGAGAAGCACTTGAAATGAGTTTAAGAGTTGCAATTAACTATCTGTGTGATCAAAATCTCTCAATATTCTTTAAAA
Organism: Ailurus styani; assembly: GCA_002007465.1. Lineage (NCBI taxonomy): Eukaryota > Metazoa > Chordata > Mammalia > Carnivora > Ailuridae > Ailurus > Ailurus styani. The sequence goes on from LNAC01000421.1 coordinate 276,621, forward strand.
GCCAATATCAAAAGGAAATAATTTAACTAATGTAATAAGAATCCCAGGTGCTAAGAAAATTGTAAGATAATACCATTTTTAAACACTCGGACCCGTATCTGCTGCCAGTGATTAAAAGAGACTCAAAACTGCTGGAGTTGCATGGTGACTGTGAGTATCAGTAATATCACTAAGATATATGTACTTAAAATCTCATACTACTTGAGATAATAAATTCCAATCCTCACTCAAAGGTTTCTGTGAGGATTAAATGAGACATACATGCAAATCACTTAGTACAGATGTTTTTAACTTGTCCTTATTCAGTAACTGACAGCAATTCTCACCAGTTGCTTTAGAACTGAAAAACAAACTCAAGATATCAGAATTCACTAAAAGATCCAGGAACACACTTCAAGACCTGTGAACTCAGTTTTCTTTCCCTACTATCTGACAGATTTACTTCAGTACTTTTCAAACAAGGACATGCAGCAGTGAACTAGGATATGAAAAATTACTAGGATAATTAGAGGGTAGGTTCTTGGATTATCAATTTTCACACAAATGAGGAGAGACAGAGAAGCTGAATAATTTAATAGTTTAATAATATTGTAACTGTTGAAAACTTTACATATTATTTTTATATTAAGCATGTACATAATGTAGACCAAAATGCAAAACACATTTAATTTTGAAGGTAAAATTAATAGACCTCTGAGAATATTTGCATTTGCTGACACATGTGTGGCTATGTCCTCAAACACAATGAATTTTAAGAAGTATTATTAAAGATAAACTGGATCTACTAAGAGATATAAAATTCTGCATTCTAAACATCTCTACATTACTGACCCCATTTTTAAATTTTAGATTTTAATTTTCTCAAGTCATTTTTTGAAAACTCAAGTACCCATGTCAATATAACTGAAATCACAACCGTATAGGTTGAAAGCATTTTAATGCACGTTTTAATTTTTAAACAATGTACATAAAGCAGAAATATTAATGCATTCTACATATTCTTTACTCACCTCTCTGACATTTATTTTAATGTTTTTTTTAACAATTTTACCTGTATGTTGACTCTTTCAATCACACAAGAAAGGACATGCAAAACATGCATCTTTGTGTCACATTCTGTAACTTGCTGCAGTAGCTGAAAAAGCAGTGTGAACATGGTTTCCAAATACTGCAGGGAAACAGAAATAAGGTTAGAACAGAAATGGAAATACCTTTACAAACAGAAATAAGAAATAAAATTAAATCATAATCTCAAAGCAATAAATAATCAGCAAAACATCAGCATTACCTAAGTAACTTCAAATTGTTCAAGTTCCCAATATTTAGGACGGTGATTCCTTTTTCTTTATTATTCCTCAATGGGTTCATTTTAGAATTCAATTCATCCACAAACTCAATAATGTTTTCAGAGGAAAACTGTCTCTAAACTTTGCGTTTACATCTGGTACCGCTAACTAAACTGCTAACAGTGTCTCTCTTGTCTTTGCCCTTCCATATGTGCCTGTTGCCAATCACAGAATGTTTTGTTTTGCAAAGTCTACTCGTTAAAGCAAAACGTCTATCACTAACTATACTCGCATACTAGCTCTCTGACGTGGCCCTTAACATATGTGGCATGGAGATATCAATTTCTGCACATACAGATTTGTTATTCAAAGAATGACAGAATATTATTAGGAAAGAGAAAACAAATATCCCATGTCTGGCTATTAACTCCTTCCTAGTTACAAAATTACAGTAGGAATTAACAAATCACAGGATACCAGACATTTACAAAAAACAAACATCTGATCTTTCAGATAGTTTGCTTACTTTAAACAAGACTTCAAAAACATATTTATTTCATCCAAAATACCTAATGATTCTTTTACTAATGAAAAACCTGCTCTATAAGCTTCTCTATGTATGACCTACACAAGAAGGACAGCTAGATATTTTATCATATTAACTTTCTTCTTGCCCAGTCTTTTTTTTTTTTTAAAGGGCGGGGGTGGGGGGAGGTAGAGGAGAGGCAGAGGGAGAGAGAAGCTTAAGCAGGCTCTACCCCCAGCGTCAAGGCTGACTAGAACCTTGATCTCAGGACCCTGAGATCAGGACCAGGGTGGAAACCAAAAGTTGGATGCTTAAACAACTGACCCACCCAGGTGTCCCTGCCCAGTCTTCTTAAGAATCCATACTACCGGGGTGCCTAAGTGACTCACAACAAAGAAATAGATAAGGATAACCTAAGGAGTAAAAGTAACAGACACAGATAAAATGAAACTAGTTTTAAAAATAATTTTAAGATTTTATTTATTTATTTGACAGAGAGGGAGAGAGCACAAGCCAGGGGAGCAGCAGGCAGAGGGAGAGGAAGAAGGAGGCTCCCTGCAGAGCAGGGAGGCTGATGCAGGACTTGATCCCAGGACCCTGAGATCATGACTTGAGCCAAAGGCAGACACTTAAACAACTGAGCCACCCAGGCACCCCGAAATTAGATAGTTTATAATTGTGAAAAAGAAATAAGTTTGTCAAAAAAAAAAAAAGTTTGTCAACTCCAAAACAATTAAGATAGTTAAACAAAAATAAGCAGAATAAAAGTTATGAATCAAAATTACCAATACAAATAATTACTTCCAGAATAATCCAACATACTTTTAAATTTGGCTTTAATCAATAATAGATGCATATAATTTCAGTTCTAAAATAACACTTAATATTCAAAGGACATAAGCAGAAATTGTTACTGGCTTAAAAATAAATATTCTTACCGGAAGAAACTGATCTGTTCTAAATTCAAAATCATCAACAGGTAAAAAGTAGTTAAGGAATATTGAGAATGTATGAGATATATGAGAATAAAATATGCCTAAAAACCAAATACAATAAACCATTCAAAAACATTTTAAACTAAAAATTTTACCAAAATTTAATGATGTAAATAAATGTCACTAAAATTCTTCACAATGAAATATTTGTTTTAAAAGATTTGAGAGACAGAGGGAGCATGAGCAGGGGGAGGGGCAGAGGGAGAGAGAGACAAATAGACGCCCTGCTGAGCAGGGTACCTAATGCAGGGCTCCACCCCAGGACCCCGGGATCATGACCTAAGCTTTGGGCAGATGCTTAATCTGCCCATTGAGCCACTGAGGCACTGATGAAGTATATATTTTTTTAAGATTTTATTTTTAAGTAATCTCTACAGCCAACATGAGGCTCAAACTCACAGCCCCAAGATCAAGAGTTGCATGTTCCACAGACTGAGTTAGCCAGGCATCCCATCACAAAGAAGTATTTTTAAATTCTTCAAAGGATATTTAACTTCAGTGTTGTAGCTGTTTCAATACGGACCTAAAAAAAAAAAGTACATTATTAGTTTGTAGTAATGCCAGAACTACTAAATATCTACTAATATCAAATGGCAAAAGAATTTATTCCAAATCACTTTATTCTTCTTGTTACTATTTAAGTCACAGACCAAATTATCGTCTAGAAATAAAAGAATATTCCTCTTACTTTGCAACAAGAGTTAAAAAGAAAAAAATAAAAGAAGTCCCACCCTTTTCAGTTTCCCATAATTTATTTCAGGAGCCTTTAATCCAGGGAGTGCTTCCAGGAAAAAAAATAATTTGCCGTTAAGTGTGTGGAGAGGGTGGGACTAAAAGAACAGTACAAAGGGGTTGCCACTGGGAAGGAGAAGGGTGAGATCAGAGAGGAAAGACAGACAAATGGGGTGGGGCCGGTAAAGCTGGGAGATGTTCAGTGAAGAGTGAGGGAGGAGAAAAGTAGTAAGAGGAGGGAAGATGAGGAGGAAGAACACACATTTCCATCTGCAAACTCCATCACAGGAAATCCATGAACTGCCCAAAGATATATTCCATGATTTTCTAAATGCATAAATTCACAAATACACAAAGATTTATATAAGCTCCTGACCTTCCCAAATCTTATTTTCTCTGTATATCAGCATGTTCCCTGGGCAAATCACATCATGACAGCTTAACCTCCCCATTATTCTCTTTCACGTGTTACCTGTGATTTGGCCAGCTCAACTGGCACAGGCTACCATACCCAGAGTTTCCACAAAAAGTAACATGAACTCAAGCCATGACTAAATTCCCTCTACTTGTAAAACAAAATATGTAAAATGTTCATTTCCAAGCTGAGAGTCATTACTTTCTTAGATGCTACACTTAGTGTACCTGAAATAGTAACTGGCTTTTTCTCGGCAACCATTTCTCAAAGAAACAGTTTTAACCATTTTATAGGAGCTTCTGAAGTTCTGAGAGGCTGATTAGGCATGTTCACCAAATGTTAAGCACTCTATTGCCAAATCCACAGATCCAAAAGCCTCTAGTGCAGATGTTTTCTTGTCTGCCTTTCCTTTTTATTCACTGTCTCTAAAGGCAATGTGAACATTTTCAAACTTTTAAACGATGTAACAAATTTGCTGACTGTCTAATACATGCAAAGCTACCACAAAATAACCTAATGAAAACAAAGTATACTCCTGTGATTAAAAATATTCAATAATGAACTGTTATCTCCCAGGGAATGTGTTGGATGCTGCAGAAAAAAGCTGTAAGAGAGATCTAGTCTTTGCCCTCAGAGAACTTACATTCTTGAAGGGTACCAGACATCCAGATGTTAAATAACTATCAATAAAAATGTCAAACTTGAAAAGCTTAAGAATAGGATAATCCCCTTGAGGATACGGACTGGCTGGTCATCTTTAAATTGTCATCATTTAGTGTGAGGCATATAGCTGGCACTGTGTAAATAATTAAATTCATAGACGACAGGACATAAAAGCCCCCCAAAATAAAATGGCAATCAAACTGCCAGCACACTAACCTTTAATTCTCTTGATTTTTTATCACAAAAGGACCACAGACACTCCTAACTCATACCCCTGACATCTACACAAATAAGTACAGGAACCAAAAGAGGCATCAGAGTAAAAACTAGCTGTGTTTGTCTACCTAACAATGGGAAGTCAGTGTAGTAGTACACTCAGAGGAAGAGATGAAATGAAATGAGATGACTTGCCTGAACTCTAGTTTAACTCCAAAAAAAAGGAAGCCAAATTAGGAGGGAAAACAAAAAGCCCACAAAGCTTAAGAAAACAGAGGCACATTTAAAAAAACGACAAAAATAAGAGCAAAATTAGCCATTCCTGAGCTATGAAAAAAAAAAATAGGAAGTACTTACCACAAAGAGACAATATGAATTTCACAGTGATTCATAAGTAATGCGGAAAAAGTCAAAACTCAAATTTACGGAATAAAGAGCTGGGGAATGTGATAGAAGATGGGTAGAAGAGAGTCTAACAATTCCTAGGGCACTAATTGGTCAAAAAATACTTCCTAGTAAATGCAAGAAAAGAAAACAAAGTACTCTAAACATTACTTTGCATAGAATAAATGCCTCTGAAGGTGAATGAAATCCCAAGTATCCAGAAGTAGATCCAGACTGTGTGAACTCAGCCTATGAGTCTATTCTAACTCCCGTTGAAATCTCAGAAAACTCCTGAAAATTTAACAAGCTAATTCCTTTACTAGGGCAAAGAAGTACCATCAAAGTATGAGAAACATTGGAAGAATCCAAGAAAGCATGAGAGCAATAGACAAATGAAGGAGAAGATACCAGAGGTCAGCCCTACTGCCAAAGAGGATTGTTATAAAAGAAAGAATAATCAGATACATGCCCAGCTTCAGTGACAATGACCCTTGGGAGAACTGCCAAAGTGGCTAATCTGAATTCCACACCTGAACTGGCTCAATGCCTCACCAGTTCCATAGCCTGCCTATAAGAGTAAAGGCCATCCACACACTAAAACATCATGGTGCCAGGGCCAGAAAGAAATGGCAGTGTCTCGGGGACTGAAGACCACCAGGAAAATGTAAATAAAATTAACAGGAAAGAATAAAGTAATCTGCTAAACAGAAGGAGAATAATGACTTCATAACATAACTATTTAAGAGAGCCCTCGTCCTTCCTGGATTCTCTTTATTCCTATCTCCTAATTCTTTCAATAAACATTACCTAAGTCTTGACGCCATGCTAGGCATTATGGATACTAATGTAAGTAATATTACCCTACACATTTGTACTATTACTACTTGCTATTTGTATGCTAATTTTTTTTGCGCTCTTCCACAAAAAAAATCAGTAGATCTGATCTGATCAACACTATTTGATGTCTTTCTCCTGAAATACATGTGTAAAGTAAGTTTCCTGAAAAGATAAAAGTCATGTTCAATTTATTCATTGCCTTTTAAGAAAAAAAATTCTTAAGCTTCTTTTACTTTTTTGAAAAATTGAGATTTAACTGACACATAGCATTGTTTCAAGTGTAGTTTCAGGTGTAAAGCTCACTTTCATATATCCTAAGTACCAGACATACCAGTATAAACCTAAAACTGGCTAGCAGAAGCTTACTAAAGTTTCCTTTCTTCCTGGGTTTAGAGTGGCCTAATAATTTGATGTCTCAAACACAGATTTTTGTTGGTATTTCCTTTGGAAATTATATTTACCGAATGTAACCGAATTCAGAATCCATTCTATGAAGACACAGACTACCCCCAAACTTGAAAATCTCTAGCAGTGTTTTTGAGACACAAAGAATGGGAAAATGAAGAAACAAAATGAAAATGGTAAGACAGAATGAGTGACAGAAAAGGGAGAACCAAAAAAGGCCCAAGAACGGAATTTCAACGCAGCCTTAAAATATGTCTGCCCAATCCCAGCTGCACCTCCCATTGTACACTCAGGGTCTGCTGCAGTTCTATACACGCCACTAAAAGTCCGTTCTTGGGCACCTGGGTGGCTCAGTTGGTTAAGCGTCTGTCTTCAGCTCGGGTCATGATCTCAGGGTCCTGGGATCAAGCCCAGCATCAGGCTCTCTGCTCAGCGGGGATCCTGCTTCCCCCTGTCTCTCTGCCTGCCTCTCTGACTACCTGCCTACTTGTGATCTCTCTAATAAATAATAAACAAACAAACAAACAAACAGGGGAGACTGGGTGGCTCAGTGGCTTAAAGCCTCTGTCCTGCACTGGGCTCCCTGCTCAGCAGGGAGCCTGCTTCTTCCTCTCTCTCTGCCTGCCTCTCTGCCTACCTGTGATCTCTCTCTCTCTCTCTCTCTCTCTCTCTCTCTGTCAAATAAATAAATAAATAAATATTTTAAAAAATGAATACTCAAACAAATAAATAAATAAAATCTAAAAGAAAATAATAAAATAAAAGTCCATTCTGAAGGTCATTAACTGCCTTTCCAACTTGAAAATTCGCTATTTCTACAGTGGTAGTCAGCCTGCCCATAAAAATGTCCATTTCTTTGCTTGAGAGACAACCCCACCACACCATACTTCCAAACTATAAATCTTCTGGTTGTACCACAATTCACATTTCATAGCCTTTTACAAGGGTGAAAGAATACACTAACACTAATTTTTTAGTAGCTCACTGCATATGGTATTGAAGGATACATAAATTTAGCTGAAGTAAAACTTGTAAAAAAATTTCTAAAATTTAAAGACAAAACTGGCTCAAAAGACTTAAAAATCAAGAAAGCCCAGTATATTTATCAAATATTCTGGTTAGTAATCATTTGGGGTAGTACAAAAAGAAGGTCTCCTCACCTAAAATGTTGTCACTCCAGTTCATTATAGTGAATGGCAAGTAATAGCATAGTGTAGCACTGTTGCCCTTATAAAAAAATAATAAAAATGGAACCACAGTCCCTATCACATTCAAAAATAAATTCGAGATAAAGAACGAAGGGTAAAGAAATGGATTAAACAATGAACAAAAAGAGCAAAACAGAAATCTAATTGCAATAACATTAAAAACCTTTCCTCAACAAAAACACAAAAGAATGAGGGATGAAAGATAGAGATTCAACTACATTTGGAAGGCCTTATTTCATAAATATTTGAAATATGTGTGGAAAATTATTACGATTAAAATATGGACACTGGGAAGTGAGCATATAGGTGCTTGTTATGTTAGTCACTGAATTTTTCCTTTTTTTGATATAATTCTTTTTTTTTTTTAAGATTATTTATTTATTTATTTATTTATTTGACAGAGAGAGATTACAAGTAGGCAGATAGGCAGGCAGAGAGAGGGAGGAGGAAGCAGGCTCCCTGCTGAGCAGAGAGCCTGATGCGGGCCTCGATCCCAAGACGCTGAGATCATGACCTGAGCCGAAGGCAGAGGCTTTAACCCACTGAGCCACCCAGGCGCCCATTCTTTGATATAATTCTTAACTTTTAAAAGGTTACAAAGTTAAAAGACTCCTCTTTTTAAATATGAATCAAAAATAAGTTCGGAAGTAAAAAAATTTCAAAGTAACAATTATCTTTAACATTACCAAATTTTCCCAACATTCATTACAAAATGTTTCCAAATACTACAATACTATAAATGCTTATTCATTATGCCTATTTCAAGTTTTTTTTTTTAAAGAATTTATTTGACACAGAGAGAGAGATTACAAGTAGGCAGAGAGGCAGGCAGAGAGACAGGGAGAGGAGGAAGCAGGCTCCCTGCTGAGCAGAGAGCCCGATGCAGGCCTCGATCCCAGGACGCTGAGATCATGACCTGAGCCGAAAGCAGAGGCTTTAATCCACTGAGCCACCCAGGCGCCCATATTTCAAGTTTTAGCTTATAAAATCTGGATATCTCTAAGTCAAACTGTTAAACAATGAGGAAAAGTTAAATATTTCACCTAAAGCAAAACAAGTTACTCAATTTGCATTACATTCCCCCAGATCAAATGATAATGTCAAGCTGTCATGCAACTATCAGAGAGAGATGTACTCCACCGAGTGGCCTCTGGTATTCTAAGATTTATGGGGTTCTATATTATCTGGAGAAGTTGCTTTCTCAAGTTGCTATCATAGCCAGTTTTATAATAACATGGCCATAAGATTTGGAAGCCACACAGACAACAACCACAGTTGCTCAAGATTAAATCTATCCCAACTCTATAACAGCAACACTCAAGCAAGAGAACATAGATTCTGAAAGCCAGAGAACATTCAGATCCATCAGTATCTATCTACCTACCTACCCATCTATCTACACATGCACATGTACATGTATGTGTATATGTCTGTATGTTTGTACCCTGCTGTCTATGCATGTGTATGAAGTATCTTCCCTCCTATCCCCAGGATTTCTCACAAGTTGAAATTAAAGTAGTGAATCCTATATACACCAAAAGGCCAAAGTGTGCAACATTAACTCGGCTCCTTATTAAACACAGTCTTAAGAAGTAATAACAAAATAATGGTGGCAGGATAAAACAACTGTATTAGATATAAAAATGAGAGGAAATCACCAGAAGATACACAGGGAAAGGGCAAGAGCTGAATCTACAGCAGCATTTCAATTAGTGTATCCCTTCGATATTACTGTACTGTCATCTTGGATGGTCACAAGGCAAATGTACATTTTAAAGGTTCTGATCAGTCTTGAAGTAAAGAGGACTACTGGAATATTTAGCCCAGTGTTTTCTAAATTACCTGGACATGAAGCCCTTTTGCTCCACTAATACTTGTTTGAATATGATTAATGATCCACTTTTAAAGTACGGAACTAAATAGATCATTTTTCTCTTTATTTCTCTCTGAAGTGGTTCTTTAAAAATGAGGACAAGATCCAAAAAATGTCTCTATTTCCCAAAGAGAAGTTAGCTGAAATTTAATCCTTTTGTAACATTTCCATAAAACATTTAATGTCTTCTCTGATACCTCTGACAGAAAAGCCAAAGTGTGCAACATTAACTCATTATTCAGGATAGATTTTGTCTATCCAAATGAGAAAACTAGAATTCAAATCTTATAAATACTTTATTTTAAAGCTATCACGAATGTAAACTCAGCCCAGCAAATACTCAGCCCAGAAACAGCTAGGTTTTATTGATAAACTTCTAAGAATTTAAACATGGTAAAATAAAACTGGATTCCCTTGTAACTTCCCATGTTTAAAATATTGAATAATTACAACATGATATTTAGGGTAAATTCTCAATTATGTACACAAAGTAGATAATGCTGAAGTAAAAAATCCAAAGATCAGTTCTATTTGCCTTTGGAATATATTGAGCTTCTACACTAGGTTTACCTAATTATGTCTTCCTTCACTGAACATTAAAAGTAGTTTATGTTATGGTGGTACACATGTGAAAATGAAAAAACCTTTGCTGGAAAACAGGGTTAAATTTTTTAAAAGGAGTATATCAAGAAATGATTAAACAATATCTTAGCCTAACTCGGGGGAGGGGGGAAAATCACTTAATTTCACATAAAAATAATTTGAAACTCAGGAAAAGACAGCTAAACTCAATCTTTTCAAGATTATGCTAGAGTCAGATCTAAGCCCAAAACAAAGACAATGTATAGTAAGTCATGAAGACATTCACTCAAGCATAAAATAAAGCACCAGTAGGGGAGAAAAAAAGACCATTCTACACAATGTAGACCTTCATAAAAAACAAACAAAAACAACTCTTTAAGCAACTGACCTAAGTATTAAAGCAGCAAACCTACTGCTTTTAAAAGGGAATAAAGCAACAAAGAAGCCATTATCATGTTTTTAGTAACAAAAAAATAAGAATAACATATCAATAGTATAAATAAAAAGTCTGAAAGGAAACAATTCCAAAGCCTAAAAAAACACAAATACACACCAAAAAACTGTCCAAAAATGAGGGACAAAGATGAATCAACAACAGTTAAGCATAAAAGTGATTATGGCACAACCCCAAATGTGAGAATAACAAAATCTATCCTGAATTAACAAAAAAACAAGTAAGCTGTAAAAGGATCTTAAAACACTGCCTTCTTTTATTCTTACTAAAAAATTAAAAATTTTAGAATGCAGAGTTTAATTTTTTTTCATTGATTCTTGATGGGAAGAGCACATAATAATCAAAGGACTTCCTTCCCTCGAATCAAATTGCTCACACCAAGGAATAGCTACAACAGTGAAAGGCCACCCAACATTCTCTGAAGATACAAAAACCAAATCTGAATTTGAGGTTTAATAGGTTAAACTCATAAAAAAAAAAAAAAGTCTTAAAACATTTAAGGGACATACCACTAAGTCTTGATCTTGAAGCAAATTACAAATTGCCTCATATAACATGGGTCTTAAGTCAGACTTGAATTTCACAGAAATCCACTGACCGATGAGCCAAATCACCCTGCGTCGCAATGGCTTATACCTGGGTAAGGAAAAATTATGAAATTTAAATGGTAAATATTTTATAAAGGCTATTTCATTTAGATTTCATCATTTAAATTTTAAATATAGTAAAGAAGCAATCTGTATTTTTTTATATGAAAGCATTAAAAACAACTTCTAAACATACCACAGTATAAACACTAACAATAAAAGTTCTGATCTACAAAACTGAAAATTCATATGCAGATATACTATAAATGCAATTATTTTATATTAAAGAACTGTAACATAAATATGTACATAAAAACAAGTCCGTTTCTGTTCCTCAAGTAACCAAAAACAGTTAATCTGAAAAGGCCTAAGTAGCTAATGTCCCAAACCCTAAGGCTGAAGAGACCCCCAAAAAGTAATAATAAAGGAATTCCTGTACTCAATTTTCCAAATCCAATTCTGTTTATCTTACAAAGATTATTTCCCAGAACATTGTGAGAGATTTCTACATTTACATACTCACATACTACACTGATATTAGGCAAATTCTCCAATTTTTTAAGAAATACCCTACTACAGAATGTGACTCATATTATCAAAATAATGATTTATATTTTAAAAGCTGTAAAACCTTTGCAGTAACATGTATACACGTTTCTTTCCCTATGATCCCTCTTTGCTAAAGGCAATGATGTTTCTTTAGGCAAGGATAAAACAACCACAAAGCTATATACAACTGTGTATAAGAATTCCATCCCCAAAGTCTCTTCTTACTACTACATAAATTTTAGTAGTGAGATGATCACTGTTTCAGGGTACAAATGGAATAAACTAGTGCATAACCACATTTTTTAGAAAATTACAAAATTGTAAGATGATCAAGCACATAGAAAGAATTGCCCATTAAAGATGCAAAAAATGTGTTTAAGTACTCCCTGGCCTCAAAAAGTTCATCTCACCTAAAAGAATTAAAGAATGCAAAGTTATATAATAGGATTTCAGAAAAGGAATAGAGAAGAGTGGGTAGGGAGAAATGGGATTTGAATAGTCTTTAAGATAAACAGTATTTGGGGCAGAAAACAAAAAATGCCATTTCCAAGAATAGGGACTATTTAAACAAAGTCACAGAGGTACAAGAAAACAAGACTTGTATACAGTGTAGTGGGGAACCCACAGAACCATCAATTCTGAATCAAGATCTCTGAGATTGCTACATTAAACATTCCAGTCTAGATAAAAATAACGAAGCTCAGAAAGGTCAAATCTTAAGTTCACTTAGATCACAGTCACTTCTGGGCAGAGTTAAAATTAGGGGATATTTTGTTCCTCAAAATGTGCTCCCTGGACCATCCTGGAAGCATGATGAAATCATACAGTCTGACCCAGACACTAACACATTACTTAAATCAGAACGTGTACCTTAGCAAGATCACCAAGAGGGTCATATGCACATTAAACTTTGAGAAATACTGGTCTAGATCATCTAGGTCCAGAAGAAACATAATGCAAGCCAAATATGCAATTTTATTTATTTTTATTTTTTTAAAGATATTATTTATTTGTCAGAGAGAGAGAAAGAGAGCACAAGCAGGCAGAGTGGCAGGCAGAGGCAGAGGGAGAAGCAGGCTCCCTGCCAAGCAAGGAGCCCAATGCGGGACTCAATCCCAGGACCCTGGGATCATGACCTGAGCTGAAGGCAGCTACTTAACCAACTGAGCCACCCAGGCGTCCCTGCAATTTTAAATCTGTTAGTACCCACATTAAAATAAGTAAAAAGCAGGTGAAATTTTAACATTTTTATTCATCTCAATATATGCAAAATAGTATCATTTCAACATGGAATCAATACATATTTTACACTCTTCATTTTTTCGATTTAAATTTTAGTTAATTAAAATTAAACTCATTTCCTCAGCTGAATTAGGTACAACTCAAGCACTCAATAGCCATACATAGCAGCTACTGTACTGGACAATACAGATGGAGAGTAAATAGCCTCCAGGGTTTAAGGACAATCAAACCACACAGTGTGTTCCCACTAAACGGCCATGTGGTTACCTAATGGAGGTTTTCTCTACATCAAAGGCTCTCTTGCTTCCTGTGGGAAGAGTCACTGTCCATCTTACTCACCACAGACTTTACAGGACATGGCAAATTCACAGCCAACTGAAAATACTTGCTGACTGAATAGACAAAGAGCTCTTTACCAGTCAAAAAAAATTTTTTTCGTTCTTTTTTTAATTTCAAATTTTTATTTAAATTCTACTCAGTTAACAAATAGCATAATACTGGTTTTAGAAGTGTCAAAATTACTTTTAAATCATCTCCAACTCTACAATTCCACAGCTCTCAAGATTTATATAGAAGCCTTCTTTTCATTCATTAATACAGTCAAAAATATGTTACCTGATCTATCACTACATGCTAGGCATTCTGATAGGTACCACATTTACAGAAATAAACCAACAGAAATGCACAATTCGAAACAAGAACAAAGTCTCTTGGAATTTTTAAGTCTCTAATTCTAAACTAAGAAAAAAATTATAAAAACTTTGAAAGACCTTTCCCCCTCATTTCAGCCGTTCATACCTAAAATCAGTCAAGTGCTTAAAAGTATATGACACCTAAAAATTGGGAAAAGTCCTACATCAGATACTCTGTACTACTGAATGGGGCAAGCCAATACAAGCCTAAAGTGCATCCAAATGCTTTCTGCCATTTTCTCTCCATCCTATCTACCCTCTCCCAGACTTGCAGTAGGCTATATATGATCCCAAGGCATTCAGTCGGTCACCCTTCATGGCTATTATTTGTGTTAGACTACTTCCTATACCAGGCCTAGCCCCTGCCAAGTCTCCAACTGACTTTCTTGTGTACACATTTTCTCCTAGACTGCAGAGATCTCCATCTTTCCTTACCTTTGTATAAAATTTCCTCATCCAAACTATCTTATCTAACATCAAATACTTCATACATGTTACAATTCACATTTGAAGTAAAAAAATATAACCAACTTTATTTTTCAAATCGAAGACTCACAAGTCTTCTTCTACACTAGATATGAACAGCTAAATCATACTATAACTTTTTAAAAAATTTTTAAGCAATTTTTAATGCCTTCCTATCTTCATCACAAAATTAATAAGGTAAACAAAGTCTTATACTTGCCTATTATGAATGACTTGTAATTCTGGAAGAAGTTGGTTTTTAAACCACTGATCAAAATCAACACTGTCAAACAGCTCATAAGCCGCTAATCCAACAGCATTATACACTACAAAGAAGATTTGAGAAAAAGAATTTAAATGTCAGATGCTAGACCCAAAGTTAAGTGTCTTACATAAGAAACTAACCCTTAGGGACTACTTTAAAACATGTAAAATGCTAATAAAGGGAAATTCCCTATGTTAATCAGAGAAATTATTTAAACAGACATTTTAGAATCATTAGATAAGCTACTTTACACTGTTTTTCCTAAATACACCTTAGTGCTTTCAAACAGAAAACTATATTCATTTAAACATATTCAAGTCAAATTTTAAAAATTGTAAAATAACATCTTCTTCTAAATGGACACAATATTTTATGATCTGGTCCCTACCTACTTCTCTCCAGCCTCAACTCTCATCATAACCCTTTATGATCTATGTTTCAATTAAACCAAAATACTCCCAGTTCAAAACTTAACTGTGCTTGCTCCTCTCCCCTTCAAATTTTTGTACATACTGCTCCCTCTGCCTGGAACCCTCTTCTCACACAGCCCCTTCCCTTGTTAACTCCCACTGATCCTGGTATTCTCTTATTATACTTTAGGAGCCTTTCCCTAGGCACACCTAAACCACCTTGTGGTTTGCCAATGGACTACCTAACTGCCACCTATTTTAACATTAATCAGCTGGTACTATGCTATAATCAATCGTCTGCTTACTTGGGTATCTCCCCCACAAGACACTTCCTATATTATAGGTACTCCTGTATCCCAATCTCCCAGCCTAACACCTGTCATCAGCAGACATACCAAACATTTATTACTGAAGAAATAATATTTCTAAATCAGTTTAGTTGAACATACCAGCATCTTTGATTAATAGTGCATTCATATCTTCCACATTAGTGGGTCCTGAAAACATAAGTATCAGCAAAGATAAATAAAATTAGTTTTTAAAAAATACTTTATTTCAACTCAATTTACTAGTTTATCATTTCAGTTTAGTATATTTCATGATATTAAATACACATATAGGTATAAAGGGAAAGCCTAGATTTTGTTATCACCACCATTAGAGAGCACAGATACAAGATGTAAAGCCATATTATAATTTTAAAAATCATTAGAACATATTTGAAAAATGTCATGTCAAGCAACAATCCAAAAAAATATATGCCATAAACCGTTAATAGTGTATAATACCTAACATACCCTGATTTAAAAGAGAATTCTTAAAAGAAAAAACTAAAAAGATGAATCCCACAAAAGAAAAACCAACAAAAAAGGAAAAGCAGAGGCCATTCACACAAGAAGCTCTGAACATAATAAACAAACCAGGTCATGACGGCATGTTAAAAGATGGCGACAAAAGAAAAAGTGCAGACAGAAAGTGAGAGCCATCATGTCAGGTGGGAACTTCTGAATAAAAAGTTGGCAGTCTCCTACCACTGTCCAGAGAGGAAGAGTGTCATGGTTAAGCCATGAAAAACACAGTTGCCTTAGTAAGTCTATTTCTGGCAAGTTTATCAAAGCACTCTTCTGCTCACTAGTCTAAGAAGCTGGATTAAATACAGCCCTAAATAAGCCAATTGCTCCATAACTGGAAAGAAAACTGAACTCCAAAACCACTGAAATCCTTACCACCACACAACTTATCAGAGTGTGACCTAAATAGCTTATCCACTTTCCTACAGTGGTTTAAAATAATAATAATAATAGATAGATAGAAGAAAATGGCAATGATGTTCTAAACTGAAAAGAAAAAGTAACTGAGGCAGTACAAATATTATCAACTTTAAGAATCAGTAATCCTACATGAAGAAATTAATAAATAACTACCTCTCAGAAATCAATCCATATGAAAATACAAGCAACACTCAAATTATCTTCACAGATGAACAAAGTAAAACCTGACAGTTTTTTCCACTGGTTTATAATTTAAGAACACTCTTTAGGTTTTCCAGAGAACAAAAGCCTGAATAGTGAGCTGCCTGCCCTCTGACTACCACAAACAAGATCAGGCATCTCCTTCCCTACAGAAGCTTCTCTTGCTATTATTTTCTTAGATCATCACCTGCTCTATCCCTGGTCACTCACAATGTAATTTCTGCCCCAACATTGCAAATAATCTATTGTCTCAGAAGATTCCACAGCCTTCTGCCTCTTCCATCACTGGACTCTTCTAATAACACGATCTTCTCTCCGGGATTCACTCCCATATTGTCCCTCCACCTCTGCAAGAGTTTCTGACCTGGCTTTTCTGCAGGACCTTCATCTTTTCATATGCCTGAAGGTGAAAATCTTGGGTTTCATCCTTGAACTTGCTTTTCTTCTCCCAAGACCCTTTATACACACACTCCAAAAGTAAAACTCCATCTCCAACCACTAATAGTAACAGCCACCCTGTCATTAAGACTATGGTTCAGGATCATGTCTGGTCACTCTCCCTTGCCCAGCACAATCAGTCACCAAAAGTCTATCAACAAACAGTTACTGAGAGTACCAGACACTGGGAATAATGTGTGAACAAAACAGATGTGATCACTATTCCCCTCCCTGCAATTTACAATATAGCAGAAAAGTCAGAAGTGATAAATCGCAGTTGATAATTACCTATGCACAAGCTGCAATCAGTGATCAAGTGCCAAAAATCTCACATCATCATTCTCTCTCTCTTAAATCCATTACCTTCTTTCTATTCCCACTCCCACCATTCTGAGCCTAACATCTGTTACTTTGACTTCTTCTCCCACTACTTTCACAACACGCTCCAGGTAGAACACTTCCCCCAACAATATACTTGACTGCCTACTATTTTGCTTATGCTGCTAGTATGTTTACAAGAGCAAAATCCAATTATCATCTTCGATGCCTATCTCAAAGCCACCTTTTTTAGTTGCCCCTTCTTGTTCTCTACCTGGAAAGCCATCCCTTCAGAAAAGAACACATTCAGGTCTTCCTCAGATTCCCATTATTAGATGGTGTAGGAAAAAAATGCACTGCACATAGTAAGCAGGCACTCAAACTATTTTAACTGAACATGAATTTAAAAAATATCATAAAATATACTTCACCTTGAAGTGTCTGCATCATTTCTAGAAGTACGGGAGTAAGAGTCTGATTATATTCATGGAATATATCTATAAATAGTACTTCAGTGCAAGGCTGGAAAGAAACCAATTTTCTAGTGAAAACAGTGATATATTGTACTGATCAATTCTATAATAAAGCAAAGAATATACTCATTCTTACAATCCTAAAAATCCAAACATGTTTCCAATTCTTGATGTTATTACATAAAGTAGATTATAATTATTGTAGATACACTGGGAAAGAAAATCAAATTATAATTTTGATTCCTAACACAAAGTTTACTTTACTTTTTTAATCATTTGCCATTAGGCATTCAAAAAGTAAAACTCCAGAGAGAAAATAACTTACATTTTTAATTAACAACTCTTTAAATTAAAAAAAAAGCAATCTAAATCCACATTCATTACAAACTCAGTACTATAAATGAATGCCCAGGAACTAATTCATTAAAAATTATGTATTTTTCTTACAATGTCACAATAAGTAACAACTCCAATATAAGAATTCAATTTACCATGTAGAATAGTATTTTTTTTTTTTTAACATATAATGTATTATTTGTTTCAGGGGTACAGGTCTGTGAGTCATCAGTCTTACACAATTCACAGAGCTCACCAGAGCATACCTTCCCCAATGTATATCACCCAGCCACCACATCCCTCCCACCACCCCGAATACTATTTAACAGACACAAACAGTAACAGAAGTCAGTGTTATCTACATAACAAGATCGATTCATTTTGGTTCTTTAAAGTAACAAACCATCACATGTTTCATAATACAAAGGAATTATGAATTTTGAAGGTGCCATGCTTTATGTTTTAAAACAAATCTTATATACATACTGAAATACGTACAGATGAAATGATAGGTCACCTCAAATACTTGCTTCAAAATAATCCAAGTTGGGGTTGGGGGTTACTCATATGAAGTAAGATTAGACATGAGTTGGTAATTGATAAATAAGGTTTTGGAATACAGAAGGCTCATGATATTATTCCATTTTTTTACTATGTTTGAAATTGTCCATAAAACAAAGTTTTAAAAAATTAAAAGCAGTTAATTTTTTTTTACATTAAAGCACTATTTAACTATCTCACTGGTTTTCTATGTAAGCTTATAAAACTAAAAACATTAACATACAATCTTAGAAAAATAATAACAAATAGTATAAATTATGTAAACACAACTTTTCACACACACACACAAAAAAACAGTTCAAGGACTACATTTAATTAATTCTCCTCAAATGTTGACCATACCAAAAAATGTATGCTTAGAAAGCATTCTAAAATTAAAAGCATTGGCTGGTCTCTGAGATCATACTCGTTGATATGAGAAACGTATCGAAAAAAGCTTCAGAATTACTTAAATACTTGAGGGGAGGGTAAATCATTCTAGCCAAAAAGAAGTAGTTTTCATTTTCAAAAACACTTCCTATTTCTGCATTGACAATTACTTTCCCAACAATGTGACTGCAAAATGAAGAAAAATTCAGTTTGCAAACCCCCAAATGAACAACAACAAAAATTTAGGTTATAGTTCCTAATTTAATTAAGTACTTTTCTCTCAAATACAGATGCCTACGATTATAGTTTCCTATTCGTCTGGTTTAATGCTTGGAATCTTCAACAAAAGATCATTCTCTACTAAGAGTTATAGAAGCATTAAGCATTTCCCTATCAATTTTTCTTTCAATCAGTACTTACCCTCAAACTGTATTTCCAAGAATCTCCTCCTGTTTCTTCCACTGCTGCAATTAAAAATATGACAAATGATGCTCACTGTGCAATAATGGTGTTTCCTAAGTCTCAGTTTGGAATACAAAGATTTTAAATAATGTCAGTCTATTTCTACAAATGGTTTTAAACCTAACACTGAAAGCAAATCCTTGGGAACACAAGGCCTTACATAGATTTCTTTACTATACAGTATAGATCACATCTGTGTATGGAAGTCTCCCATCAAGCGCTCACATAAGCATTCTCATTTTCATTAAAAATTCTCTATGGAGGAAAGCTCAAAGGGCTCGTCACTTCCAGAGTATCTAATATCACCTAATAAGCACTCAAATATAACTATAATCCTAAGATTATTTCATTTCAACATAATGTTTTTTTTTGTTTTGTTTTGTTTTGTTTTTTTTTTAAATATNCACATCTGTGTATGGAAGTCTCCCATCAAGCGCTCACATAAGCATTCTCATTTTCATTAAAAATTCTCTATGGAGGAAAGCTCAAAGGGCTCGTCACTTCCAGAGTATCTAATATCACCTAATAAGCACTCAAATATAACTATAATCCTAAGATTATTTCATTTCAACATAATGTTTTATAAGTTAAAATAATTAGTAACATTTTCAAAAATGTTCTACATTTAAAGTAAAATTTTAAAAAAGTAAAATACTTCAGGGACTTTTACAAATCTAGGAATTCAGTGTTTCATATTATACTACTATACATACGGCATAAAGAATGTGATGTGAAACGTAAGATTTTAGCTAAGAGAAAAAGCAAAAACAAAACAGGACACGTAGAGTATAATGCTGTATTTTCTAAATGAACTAAAATTATTTTTAAGTAACAAAAAAGGAGAAGATGAGTCTTCCAAAACATCTGAGGCATTCTTAAAATCTTAGGAAATACATGAATAGAACTACACAAAGTCACCCAGTCAAAGGGATGAGGAGAGCCTTAAAAGCTAGCCTATGTCTGAGGACGGCTTAAGTAATTCACACACAGGCACTTTTGTCACACACAGGAACTTTATTAGGCACACGATTTCTTGATTTTCTATAGCAAGGACCTTGATACTTTTATTCTATTATTAAAATTCAAACAGATAAAAAGCACCTTCTGGAAAAACATTTTAATCAAAAAATCCATCTTAATATTTAAATAGGTGATCTATTCAGCAATTCGGAAATTTCCCAAATTTCTTTTTGAAAAATAAATGTCTACTAATAAAAAATAAGATGGAATGAATCACAAAGTACAAACTGATCTGATAAACAGATAGTTTATTTTATATTTTTGTTTTAAACCGTATTGTATGTTCATAGGAACATCTAAAAATTTTAAAAGGTCTCTTTCTGGAGAAAACTCCATATATTTGAAAAAATCATTTTCTGCTTCTCAATTTGTTTTAAGAGGTAATAAAAGCCATGTTAACTTTTAAAAGCCAAGCTTCTCGGCTCAAAAGTGCTATATTAAAATACAATGTTGTAATGTCTATCATTCAAATAGATGATACGTATTTAAGGAAGGAGGAGAAAAGTCAGGCGAAAACTGAAAAACTGATTCTTACTAAAGCCTTCTGGGTCTTCTTCCCACATTGTCAGTTCCTCTTCAGTTAGCAGAAAATAATGAGAGACTAATCTTCTACATATCTCTGTCAAAGTGGGATATGTGAAGAATGCCATCTTAATCTTATGAGCTTCTAGAGTTTCAGGGCTGCTATCTAGAAAAATAAAATTTCCAAATTAATCATACAAAGATTCTACCAAAGTTGGATTATGTAACTTAAATAAATGTAAAAATACACTCTTGGGGGAGAATATAAAGTGGTGTATAAATTTTCATTTTTCTTAAGGGCAAATTCCAAAGACATTTCTTTATTCATACCACACACATCGGTCTTGCAGCTGTCCTCCCACACCAGCCTGTACATCCCCGTGCTATATTATCACACCATATTGGAGTGACTTAAGTACATATGTCTTCCTCTCTCCTAAAAGAACTGCTCATTCATCTTGGTATACAAGCACGTAAACGAATTCCAGTGTCTAAAAGTAACCTCACTAAAGTCAGAGAAAAATTTTAATTGTACAATAAATACAGCTTACAACATGAACTGCAGTGGTTACTGGAGTACTTAATTCTTAAAGTCCCAAGGCTTCAACTGATCTTTTACTGTGCTACAAAAGACAGATTACTAAATGCATGCTATGGCTTTTCAAGCTGGTACTCACATATTAAAATCTCTAATTCTTATCTCTATTTCCTGTTCAAGGAAGATTTTACTTTTCACACTTTAATAAGTAAATTTCAAATACATAAAAATAGCAGTTACTTCACATTTGAAATAATGAGGGAAAAAAAATTGCCAGTAAGGCATTACCTTCAAAATTTTTAGATGGCTTATAAGCATAATTTTTAACAATCATCTTAATAAGATTCATGCACTGAACAATGAATCGTTCGAATGTAACGCCTTCACCAACTTCCGTAAATACATAGCTTACAGAAAATTCCAGTGATCTCTGAATTAGAGGAGTAAAGGAAAACGGATGCTGATCCAAGAAGTCCAAAAGCTATAAAGAAAAAAATTAAAATGTATCTTCTCCAAGTTCACTTGGGAATATTATCACCCATAAGTACATGTTATAACTTTCCTAATACACATCTGGCAAGACTGGAACCTTGGTGGAGAATCTACGTACATGCAGTTTTGCATGTAATACATGTGCAACTTATTTCTTGGGATACATCCTATATATTATATATATATATATGGATTATGTCAGATTGTATCTCATGATGAGAAATTTCTATTATCCACCCACTTCATACCTAATTAAGTAACAATGGGTAAATATGAAACGAAAGGTGTAAGTATACAAAAGACAGGACTTTAAAAAGTAATAAAGTAAAAGTAAAAGTAATAAAGGCAAAAAGTGAAACTACATTACAATTATCAAACAGTTGATGAGGGAGATTTCTTCTTTACAAAAGAATTCTGGCCAATAAATGCCAACAAAATAATAGAATGCCATCACTCTGTAACCCCTTATCAAACAACAGATCTAGGCATGATCATCAACAGCTTCTAAAATAATCAACAGGGAAAGGCTGCAAAGGAACTTTATAATGGATGCTCTCCCTCAGCATTGTAGACAGACACCGTATCTCCCGTGATGCAATATGAAATACACATTACTCTTGTAAAGTACTCTTGCCATCCTTGCCCTCCTCCACAAAATAAAGTCTGAATACAATCAAGCCTCTATATCTAACTACAGATTTAATAAGAAATATGGGAAGATGGGGGGTGTGAGGGTAGGGATAGGGTGGATGGGTTATGGACATTGGGGAGGGTGTGTGCTTTGGTGAATGCTGTAAAAGGTGTGAGCCTGATGATTCACAGACTTGTACCCCTGGGGCAAAGAATAAAAAATAAATAAATAAATAAATAAGAAATATGGGAAGAGAAAGCATATAGACACAAAGTAACATGGTAAGTAACACAACAGGATGGAAAGAGCCAAATGCGAAACAGGAAAACCTGAGAAGGAAACTATCTATTACGTCAACAAATAAATAGCAACAGTGACAACAACAAAAAAGAGGACTGACATTACTGAATCCTGATTCCAACACAACTACAAAAATTTTGAGAAATAGCTAAAAACTGGCTCAATAGATAATAAAAAGTCATTCCTACTTTTAAAATGTGTTAGATTTTAAACACCTAATGACTTAAAGATACATATTCATTTATAGATAATACTAATAGGATATCTGAGATTTGCTTTTAAAAAACCAGCAAGGAGGGAAAGGAGAAGAAGTATACAGATAAAACAGAGCTAACCCTCAACATATGTTGATAATTCCTGAAGCTAAGTAATGACCTACCTCAAGGGGACTCAAAGTTATTCAATTCTATTTGGAGGTGTGTTTAAAATGTTCCAATTTTTAAAGCTTTAATAAAGTCAGACATTTTAAATATGAATTTCATAAATGAAATTATTTACAAACACTGCACTGATTCACTGACTAACCACATCATGTCATTTTGCTTTGCTTTGTGTTTTTTTGGTCTTTAACTTAAAATGCCAGAGTCAATTTCCTGCTGGATCTTGGAAGATTAGGTGGGCTTTTGCTGTTGAGGCTATTTAGAACCTAACTGTGGGAAAGGAGGAGAAGTGAAACTAAAGAAACTGATACTTAACCAAAGACATAAGAACAGCTCATTTCTACTCCTTTTCTCCACTCCCAGGGGAACAGACAACCTTAATCCTATTAATGAAACTTCAGGAAAAAAGAGAAAACAGGCTACAAGCTTAGATATTGCTACCTATCTTCAACAACCGGTTTTACTGCAATGCAGTCCTCAAACCAGGTCTTCCCAACACTATGTACTTCTCCCAACCATTCCCAAGGCCACAATTTCATAAAAATCAGTTTTTGTAAGCCTTAGTTTTATCAGAAATTTATACACACTGCCTAGCACAGTGTACCCATATAATTCTATTCAAAAGATGTTTGATATTGATGATGATAATCTGTCATTCTGAATACACTGACTTCCTGATATTACACTCCCTGTTACATATGATCCAGTTTCTGCTCAGTTGCAACTGGAACCTTCTTTATCTCTGCTTTTATCCAGTATGCTTGAGAATAAGAAACATCAGAGGAATGAACTTCTCTGATATTGATTAGGAATTTTTTTTTTACAACAAAGTGACTTATAACTGATATATGGCATATAAATTTAATCATCACATGCATGCTAAATACTTTAATAGTTTTTTTGACTTTGCTAGAAACAGAAAGTGCCTTTACACTAAAGAATGTATGCTCATACTACTTTCCTTTATAAATCTGAGTATGTGTATTTTATTTAAAAAAACATACACTTAAGATAAAAAGAAAACTTACCACTTTAGTAAAAAGAATGATGGTTTTTTCCAATCTATCTCTACATACGTTATCTGTACCTATATTTCTACCTATTAAAAACAATAGTCAAACATTAGTACAAGTTTATAACTCCATAAATTCACAATCAAAACAATGACAAAACTTTTCACAAAAATATTGTCAGATATATTTTTGCATGTTTTGCATTAAAAATGCATTACCATGCTTTCCCAACTCTAAAAAATTAATCAAGTTTTTTTAAAGGAATTACATTTAACAGACATAGTAATCCCCAGTACCATGTTTCACAGAATTAATCCTAAAATACAAACTGAGCCCATGTTAAAGTAAAAGGGTAGTAGCAATTTTATCCATGAATTACCAATCACATTTTCAAAATAGAAATTAGTCATAGTTGAAATTCAGAACCAAAGGTAGTAAAAACAAAACATTCAAAGAGTAACATACTCGTTATCTTTTCTGTATTTTCTCACCATTTTCTTCAGATAATTTCCCTGACATAATTAATTGTGTACATTCAGAATAGTGCCCACCAGTCCATCAACTACTCTCTATAATCATACTCTTCTTATTCATCTCATCATTTACACCATTCTCCTCTCCTGGGAGGACTCCTATTCTTCCCTGTGCTTCTCCACAAAGCGACCAGAAAAAATGACCATCGTCATAAAAATAAACTACTTTATATAAGTTGTCTTATTCATCTTTGCATTCACAGTACTCAGAACAGTGCCTGCCAAAAGACTCAACAGTCAAGCTGAAAACGACTGACATAAACAATCAACAAATCCCTAAAAGTCAGTACACTAAAATATCTTCCACACTATTAAGTCCCCAAGTACACACCCATGTAAACACACACGCAGGCA
This sequence comes from Ailurus styani, assembly GCA_002007465.1. Lineage (NCBI taxonomy): Eukaryota > Metazoa > Chordata > Mammalia > Carnivora > Ailuridae > Ailurus > Ailurus styani. Next base: position 301,619 of record LNAC01000421.1, read on the forward strand.
GGATGTACACATGTGTACGTGTGCATGCAAGCATATGTGTGTGTATTATGTGTTTGCAAGTGTGTGCATGTTCAGCAAAGGTGCTTACAATCACAGGGAAAAGGACAACAGACCATGAGTATAACACAAATATAAATGCTGAATTCTCTTGTGTGGATGACAGAGCGTCCTAAAGATAAGCCACTGAAGATTAATCTACAAGAGATTTACAAAATTAAAGCACCATTTAAAGTAATTTATACCATATCCACATGTAAAATGAACTAAAAAATAAAACGGAATCTATACAAAGTCTAAGGAGCATGTGGCACAGGGGCTACATTTAATGAGTATTAAAAACATCCACTGTGGATGTATGCATGAAAAAGAGCAGTTGCAGTAAAAATATCTACAAAGAAACAGGACACAAAATAGACCGTTAAAATAAAAAAGTTTCCGCAATACTCAGGACAAGACAGTGTATGAAGACAAAGCTGAGCTCCCAATTCAACCTCAGAGGATTAATGATCAAGATGCAAGAGTTTAGCCTCTTCAGATATGAAAGCAGAGCAAAAACTATGAATAAGGATTCTACAAGTAAAATCTACTGTCAAAGGAGTACTTACTGCATTCCAGAAACTGCTTCAGACGGTCAAATATTCCATGTAAAAAACCCTAGAAAAAATTTTTTTAAGGTCTCAATTTATTGTTGTAAACATCTGCCTTATACTTTTTCAGAAATACTAAAATGTATCAATCACATCATTTTATAAAAAGTTAAAACGAGATAAAATAAAATATACTATTATTAACAAATCTTCCGTTCAAAAATACAGTATTTCATCTCTTCAATGTCTCATTTCAGTTACCTAAATCACTTAGCAATAAATAAAACATTCTATTTAAGCATTCTATTTAACTAAATAATCTCTATTCTCCTCACTGATTTTCTTCTTCACAGCTCTTATAATCCCCTGGCATAGTGTTTGTCTATTATCTGTTTGCTCCCACTAGGATGTACACTCCCTGAGAGTGAGATTCACTGTGTTTTTATTACTCTATCCAGAATCCAGTACTTGAGAATAGTCTTACTATTATAAAAGTGTATACTAATATACTAATGATACTATAATAATAATACTTTTAATACATTCTTATTATAAAAGTATAGTCTTATACTCAATATATGAATAAATGGTGCTAATTATTTAAAGTAGAAGTTCTTAAGCCCAAGTATCAAATTTATTAGCCTTCAGATATATGATAAGTGTCACCACTTATGATCTGGTAAAAAAATCTAAACAACCCTTATTTGTTAATATGTATTTTAAGAAATGTTATAAAAAGTTTACTGATATAAAGGGATAGTGAAAAGCAACTTTATTAAAATTTTTAAGGAATCAAACATCACAGTCTTTTGGATCAAAAAATTTTAGTGTATAAACATCATAGAAGATGTCACATGCACTTACAATAAATAGGATGGTCCAGGTTATTTGCACAAAATAACTATATGGTGAAGGCCTTCCTGATGAATGAATGACTAGAATAGTGTTATTTCCTCTTTGTCCTTAGGAATATGTTGTCCACTCACCCATTCTTGAGTTTGGGACAATTCAACTAGGATATCATCATCTGGTGACTCAGAAACAGATTTCACTTAGACAATTTCACCATCATCATCATGGCCTAGAATGCTGCTGAATGAAACAGTCTCTGCATTTATGCAACTTAATGGATTCCAGTGCAGGAATTTAGGGGAAGCTGCCTAACTGGTTTCTGGAAGTGTTTTATGGCAGTATGGCAATAAATAAAAATATTTTAAATGTATCAGCATTAAAATTATGGCTGGTCTTTGATACATATTTTGGAAATTTGATAATATGAATCAATGCTATCAATGTGCCTATACTTGAATCAACCATTTCCAGTTCTAGTAATTTAGCCTTAAGATTACATCAGAAAAGTACACAATGACATATTATATATCCAAATGTTCATTCCGACATCACTGAACAACAATCAAAAACTGGAAACAACCTATATATCATCAGTGAATAACTAGGAATTATTTTTTTGTTAGTCATTATCATTACTTTTCAATGAGTAAATGACTCTCTTAAATACTATATTTAAATCCTAGCTCCAATGGATAACTGGGCAGGTAAGTTAGAGGGATACTATACTAACATTATCACTTTTTAAAAATTAGCTCGCCCACAGTAATCACATGGATTTACCAAAGAATCATTAAAAATATCTATATTACTGACATGAGAAAAATACCCATGAGAAAAATGACATACTAACTTTAAGAAAAAGCAAGTCAAGAAACAGCCTATGGGTCCACTTTACATAAAATTGAGGAAAAGAGAAAAGAATATCTGAAAGATTATACATGTCTTAAAGTGCACTTAAAAATTTTAGCAATATCTTTGATACCAAATTTTCAAATGACTTTTTATTTCCTTTCCTTCTGTATTTAACTTTTAAAAAAATAAGCATGTAACACTTTTATAGAACAAAACAGCCATCACACTAGAATGATGTGTATCACCAGCTTTTAAATTCCTTTAACAGCAGAAACATTATTGCAATCAAAATCTTACTGACAGACACAGTACACTAAATATTTAAAACAAACGGAATAACTCTGGTCAAATCTGGCAGGGCAGACCCAAAGACCCAATTAGATGTACAAATTTCACAATTGCTGTTCAACACCCGCAAAGCAACCCATAGAAACCAACATTTTAGCTGACTTAAAGTCACTGTGAAAACTAACACAGATCTGAGTAAATATACAATACAATCTCATTTTGTTTCAGGATAAAATATATACAGCTATATATTCTTGTACACAGAAAAAGTAGATGATGCCATACAAACAATGACTATACATCACAAATGTTGGGCTTAAAAATAAGGTTTTCCCTTCTTGCAAATATATTTTCAACTGACTACAAAAAGGACACATAAATGTTACGATCAGACAAAAAAATTCATTTTAAATATCCAGGTCCATAATGGACCTAGAAATGTAATAACAGCATTCAAATTCAAGAAGTTCACCTAAATTCAAATTATAAATAACACTCTCAATGTATCATGGCACTTGAGAACTGTCCTAGGCTTATTTCCTCCCCTTCACCAATGAGCTGCTATGATATACTGAAAGGTTGTAAATCTAAAAAGTATAGTATAACATATACAAAATGTTATAAAAATGGATAAAAAAACATATATAAACATATATAAAGGTCACTTTATAAAAACTAATAAATGAATGCCAAGTAAAAAGAATAAGCTCAAAAACACTCAGGAAAATACCAAGCACTCTCCCAAAGCCACAAAGAATCAGTAACTGCTTTCACTTACCATCACCTCCATATTCTTATGAGGTTCCACAAATCCATTAACAGTTAACTTGCGCAGCACTGAAAAGTAAAATTGAGCTTTACTGCATCTGAATGCCTCATATTTTATCCTATTAAAATCATAATCATAACAAAGACTCAGAATCACAAAGCCTCATCAAGACTGGAGGTTACTCTAACTTTATCCTCTCATTTAATAAAGAAAGGTAATCCCTGATCATTGGTTTTCTTCCGAGTAGGAAAGATGGAATGACAGCGAAGTTCTTGTGACTCAAAGCTATGTTCTTCTCACAAATCTTAACTAATGTTTTAAAACTATATTGTAAAATTTAATTTAATTGTTATAACTGCCAGTACTTCTCACCTGCAATAACCCATTTAAGTTGAAACTGAAAAAGTTATCCGTATTCCATAACCATGAAATATGTCTCAACAGTGACCAAAAAGCTTCACTTACTTTTAGACTACATTAACGAAAATATAGTATCTCCCATAAAGGATATAAAAGCTGAACTATTTCTAAATCTGAAATAGACTACAGTGTTCAAGTATAAACAAACATCACATTTTATGAGTAACTGGTGTACACAGGGAGACAAGCAGGATAAACGACTGGAAGTCAGATCTATATTTAAATCCTACCTCCAATGTCTACAACTGTATTATTTTGGACAACTTTTCTAGATCTCACATTCCCTGTCTGTAAACTATGGTTTAGTTAACCCTACTTCATAGGATTATTACAGGATTCAATAGTATATGTAAAACAGCACAAATCAGTAACACAAAGATGATGGCAGCATCAGAGACTATAAAATTCAAAGTCACACCACTTTAAGAAAACATTGCAGATACCACTGCTATCTCTATAACTGAGAGTGAGGGTTCATGATGTGAAGTTCAAAGGCAGTATACTAAAAACAGGTTTGGCGGGGGGTAATGGTAAAAAAAAAAAAAAGATTTAGAACGCAACTGTTTACAAAAGTTTCATACTACAATTACATGCAACTGAAAAGTTACTGCATCATCATAGGAGAAAACAGGATTCAAATTGAGTCCCTTTGACTGGATTCATTCTGGATTCATTCGTTTCCCCCCAAAAGTACTTCCTCCACATCATCTGGGACAGTCCTTTCTTTTCCCCTTGATCACTTAACCCTAGGATGATTCTGGTTCAAACATCACTTTCTCAGCAGTCCTTTCTAACCACACTGTCAGTTACCGTAATATTTTAAGACCAAAGTCATGTGTCATTTTACACGTATTTGTGTAACCATTTTATTATGTCTGTCTACCTAGTGTCAAACACCTAACCACAAATTTACTGAAATAATGAATATGTACATATACATATACATATATATATATATGCATGTCTAAGTGCACACAGGTATACACTCAGATTGTACATAACGAAAACTGTAGTCTTAAGTATTGCTCAAGTCACAGAAATTTACAGCTGGGCAGAACAAATATTTTAAAAGGAAAGGCTATGGGATTTTTTTCCAGGTCAAGATATGTTAGAAATGCTATGGTGTATCTAAGACCCCGAGACAGGGAAGTATTGAAAAGCTAAAATCAGACTAATGTACAGTAGTACTGCATCCTTTTTGTCAAAGTTACTCTTTGAAATCAGTAAGGTAAGAAAACCACAATCAAAAGCACTAGTGAAGGGCGCCTGGGTGGCTCAGCGGGTTAAAGCCTCTGCTTTCGGCTCAGGTCATGATCTCAGGGTCCTGGGATCGAGGCCCGCATCGGGCTCCCTGCTCAGCGGGGAGCCTGCTTTCCCCTCTCTCTCTCTGCCTGCCTCTCTGCCTCCTTGTGATCTCTCTCCCTCTGTGAAATAAATAAATAAAATCTTTAAAACAAACAAACAAACAAACAAAAGCACTAGTGAAAATTCCTTAATCGTTACATACAGAATTTACAGAAGTTTTGTACATATAACCTTATACCAGTTTCTCTAATTCTTTCTGGATAACTGTTTCTCTCTAAATCTTTTTAATTTCTTCCTCAAGGATGTTGACAAAACCATCTCTACTCATTTACATAATAACCACCTGTACAATAAATTTTACTTGTCAACAGTCCTTTAAAATCAATCACGCTTTTGGTTTACGAGGTTCACCAAAATGTGCTGACAGTTTGAAGTCTGTGCATCCACTGCCTGATCAATGTTAAGTGAGGCATGAAAATAGTGCCAAGAGTGGAGAATGGCATCCTGAGGTACTAAGGGGAGTATGGTAAAAGGGCTTATAAATAAAGCCAAAGGATGCAAAATGAGCCACATTTAGAGAACTAAAGGCTACCTGAGATCAAACTAAGAAACACAAACTAAAAAAGCCTAAGCACCAGAAGGAGAGAGAGTCTGGGAGATAAAGTGAATGAGCCAAGCATGAGTGTTTTATAAAGGAAAGGAATCTTGGAATACATTTGTCAAGGTAACCATCTCAAGGAAGGTAAAATAGAAATTTATGCTAAGGGATACCTACAAGCAAAGCATAGGAAAACAAAGGCCAAGATGGCACGCTATCAAGCACCTTCTAAAATCCCAATAAGCCTGAGGTACAAACAAGAAAGACAGAAGCTGAGTTCTCATGAAAAACAGACCTGGGAGACAGAGCTCAACTAACACTTGAAGAACGAAGTTTAGTAATGTTATTTAGCACAGCAACGATAAGGGTAGGAACCCAGAAAGAGAAGTGTAAAGTGGAAGCAAAAAAAAGTAGAAGTGTTTGAAAGGAACATATTCAGAGCCCTGAGACCCCAGAAATGTGACTATAACATAAAACTATCCCACACTTTTACAAATTAGAGGAAAGGCTATTCTCACAAAAGAAATACCAACCACAAATAAGGCCTTGTCTGTGAGGGAGAGACTAACCACTTACTCTTCCAGGGCAAGTGGGGGCAGATAATCCATCAGAGGGACTAACTTGACTCTTTTGAGGTATGTCATTTCCAAAATGAATATATCAAGTTTAATAGTACCTTTCAATGACAGCAGAGTTCGTTCTAGTGAACTTAGAACTGCAGCTTCACTGCCGGAAGAAACATGTTGAAGGAATGTGTCTGTATGGTGATTCCACAAAGAGCAGGCAAAATTATAAATTCCAGAAGCTAACTGCAAAGAAACATCAACAAATATGTTCACAAAAAACACAGATTTCAGTAACCAATTAGATCAACAAGGTAATACATTTCAATTTTTAGTCAGTTTTTAATTACAGTTTTCATGTCATTTTCAAAGAGATGTGAAATAGTTAAGTCATTTATCACATTTCAAACTTTTTAAGACAGAACATAGAGTATAAAGGACCGTTTGCTGGCTGCTGCTGTGAACACATATACACATCTAAAATATTCGTTTTTCTTGAAAGAGTACTTAGTCTAATGCCTGCACTGCAGTCTGACATTTTCTACTTACTTTTTCTTCCACTAATATGTTGCAACACTCAGTTGTCAAGACTATCATTCAGTATAACATATAAAGCAATATACTAAGAAACACAAAAGAATCAAATTTCTGTGTTCTGCCAGTTCTACCCATTATGGTTTTAGGGCATTTAAAGGAGGAACATACAAACCACAATGCTTGTTAGGCTGCTTTCCTAATATATACTGATATTTACAAACTTCACTTTCACACTGGGATGCAGCTGGCCTCTGCCACCCAGGCTGAGGCAGAACCATTTCCAGGAGTATCTTCAGCTTTTTTTGTTTGTTTTTTCCAGAAGGTCTAAGAGCAATCCAGCTGAGTCTACATGACCATTTAATTTAAATGAGATGAAAGTACACACGAATGACGAATTATCATTAGTAAACTCTAGAATGCTCTTTCTTAGTCCAGATAAAAGTACATCATTTCCACTAAACACTGGACTTATAGTAATTTTAGGCATCAGAAACCAGTCAGAAATGCAATCCTATAAATAAAACTTCTATAAAAAAAATTTTATTTCTCTTATTTTAATTCAATCATTTTAATGGCCTGTGCTTACAGGTGTAAGGAAAGAGCTTTGCCAAATCCCCCCCTCCCCCCCAGTGACTGCACAAACCACAAAGGCAAAGGCTTGAACCTCAACTAACAGGAATATCAGCAGAACATATTATAATCCTCCTGGAAAACAAGAAATGGAAAACTTGTAAGGAAACTACCTCCTGCTCACCTTCTCACCTCCTGGGTTCTGATGAGAGATAAAGTTTTCTGACCCATCCCCCTCAAAATAGAGCTGCAGAAAATGAAACCATTTAGCTATGGTCTACAAGTCACTCCTTAGCAATGGGGCATCCCACAATTTGCACCGGAGTCATTCAGCCCATACTGCTTTGGTCATTCTTTTTGGTATGTGGAACAAAAATCACATGTCTAATTTCTTTTCTTTGTCCAAAGTAAGAAATAAACTGTCGGAATCTAAAAGGCCTCCTGTCTTCACCAACTGATCAGTCAGAGCTTTGGTCCTCCTTATCTTACGCATATGCTTGAAACAGGTACAATGAATACTTAGTAAGTAAATTCAGCATATTCTCAAATACACATGGAATATTTTAGTAAAATCAAATTATTTAATCTTAATGTTTCATGATAGTCAAAATATAGTAGTGATAATTAGCTCAATACCATATTACAGCAAGCACCAATACCGTAAAAAGTTAAGGGTCTAAAATTGGTATCATCCTAGGAAACAATGCTATAAAAGAGAAGCAAATAGTCAATCTAGTCAGAAGGGATATAATCTGAAGGAAAAAAAACACTTCAAAAAACATGTAAGCTGCTTTACTCAGAACTACAGTGAACTTCAATATTATTGTTTTAATAAATCAAGTCCTTTTTGAGAATATGAGGCTAAAATATACGTCTAGAATTGGAAAATCCATCACATTAATTTTTATTACACTTACTGGTAAATGTAAGTTAGAGCACCCTATACTTTTCCAAACATACAAATCATCAAACTATTTGTCTGCTAGAATAAAGTGAAAGAAAAGAAAGACATTTAGAGGCAGGGAAGGAGTAGTAATGGTACATAAGACCTAAATGCAAAGTTTTAAGCTAAAGTATAATTTCTTATTGCAGCAAATATTTCAACAAAATAAAGTGAAGTCTATAGCCCTGGCCATAATTTTTAGACCCATTTTATACGTATGTACTAAATAAAATCTAAAGGGTCACCACATACCCCAATTTCAAATAAGAACAGAAAATTATTACACCCTAAAGCAGTCTCTTCCTTACACCTTACTTTCTATCCCTCCTTCACATCTCCTTAAAACTATTTGTTTCAGGAGCGCCTGGGTGGCTCAGTCTGTTAAGCATCTGCCTTTGCCTCAGGTCATGACCCCAAAGTCCTGGGATCAAGCCCCACATCAGACTCCATGCTCAGCAGGGAGCGTGCTTCTCCCTCTCCCTCTGCTGCCCTCCCCTGCTTGTTCTTATTCTTTCCTTCTTTCTCTGTCAAAATAAATAAATAAATAAACAAATAAATAAATAAATAAATAAATAAAATCTTAAATTTATTAAAAAATTTTTAAAAACTACTTGTTTCGCATTAACTTTCACATACAGATTTCATTTTAAATGTCCAGAAGGATTATCTATATAAATTTTTTTTTATCAGTGTTATTTGAAATCCCTTGAACTCTTGTAAAAGGTATTCTCAGGAAACAAGTATTCATGTAGGTAATGTTAATTACATGATAAAATTAACAAAGTTAACAAGAGAATAAGAGTAGACACTTACTGAACCTACTCTGCACTAGACAATGCTCTCAGCAGTTTACCTTTATCACCTTTTTAACCATCACAATCTAAAAAGTAGATACTCCTTTTCACAATAAGGAAACTGAGGTATGGAAAGGTTAAGTAACTTCCCCGAGAGCAAAGAGTGTAATTAGTAAGAGGAAGAGACAGGTCTGAAACCAAGGAAGGGGCTCAGAACTTACATTTTTAACCTCTATGTTTTAATGATTCTTAATACAGTACATAGCAATTAACTACATAGTAATTTGGTAAAATAAACAAGCATTAATTGTATAAACTTTTTTAACTTTTTAATACCAAAATACAAATATTAAGTAGATATTATCCCATACACGCAGAATCAATATAGTAAATCCTGTTCTCCAAAAGCTATGTAACAATTCAATAATGGTAGAATTTTCTTTTCATAATAACGAAAAGGAAAACTGCCCCACACTCACCGAGATCAATACTGCTGCTAATATGGATGGAATTAATGGAATCAGAATCTCACCTAACAAATTCTTCCATAAGTCTCAACCCTCCTTTGTACAACACTCAACAGAAAAACATGAACTTTTGTTGTATTACTTATATGGAGTACTTATGCAAGACAGCTAATATAAATTGAACACTGTTCATATATAAATACATAATCTTTGTATGTATATAAAATTTGGGGCAAGTCCCATTCATCAATCCTGAGTCATAGTGCCATTATCTAATTCTCAATGTACTCCTCTAGTACTACACGCCAGACTCAATAAAACAATAGTAACCATTCCCTAGTTCCTTAATTAAAAAGATTAAGCTTGAGGGAAAAAAGTTGACCAAATGGAATGTGACACCAGTTGAAGAAAAAAAACTTGTAAGGGCTAATCTACCATTCTGTCACCAACATACTATAACTGAACTCAAGAGGTTCATCACTGGGGGTGCATTAAATACAACACAATCCAAGAAAGTGTTAAAAGCAAAGAACTTTGTATTATTTGTTACAAACAAGGAGACAAGGAGATACCTCTCAAAGCACTCCCAGTGAGGTTAGTACCTTTATTCAGCGTATCAGGGGGCAGGAGTAGGGAGCTCAAATAAGCACTCTGGTTCACCTGAGCTTGCCTAACATGTAAACATACCTGCTATGTTCAAATATACATCCTATGGTCAAAAACTGGCAGGAAACTGCCCACAAGAGGAGACCTTAGAATTAACTATAAAGGTAACTTCAGGACAACGCAGGGAGGCTTCCGCACAGGTCCTCACTTCTAATCCAGCTCAAACTGGCTCAAGTAGGAGCTATCAGGGGAGATACACCTACCAAGGGGCTCTCAAGTGAAACATGTAGCTGGGCCTCCCCTTGGCTGGAACTGTTTGTTGGTTCTGCAAAACAAAACACATTCTTTCCCTGCTTTTATCCTTTCCCCTCCTTCCTTCCGCTGATAGCTTTCCGCTGTCTTATTTGAGGCCTCTTCTGTGAGTAACTTCCTGTTACATTCTAGCTAACAAAAACAAGTCAGATTTATTTTCAAGGTACTTTACAATAACATTAGCCAAATAGCAAAACTGCTTTAACTGTTATAATTTTTTCAGGCACACTTCTATTACCAGGAGAATAACCCTTCACAGAGTTCTACCATCTGCATATGCACAATGTAAATTACAGTATACATACCCAACATAAAATCCTCCCCACTCACTCCCAACACAAAAAACAAAATATACCACAGAATATCTGTGAACATTATACCAAAGGTTCTTAATGTCACAAAAGTGAAGAAAAGGAAATTATTCATAATGGGGGAATCAAAGTCATTATAATAAAATTCCATTTTGGTCCATAAAATATTCCTCTTCTCCATTTATCATTTCACTCTAAAACGTGTTTAAGAAAGTTCCATAATTCAGATAATCAAAGGTTCTATCCATTCTACCTTAAGCAATTTTCAGCAATTTTTAAAATTTTCATCCCTTTTTTTTAAAAAATGCCATAACATTTACAGATATTAAGGGCAAAGGTAGATCTATTAATTCTTCCCACTTTCTAACTCTGAAAATTATTAGTACGAAAGTATCACTTTAATTAGTCATATAAATATGAAAAGCACCTAAGTAGCTTGGCAGGGCAGGTATTGCTGAATGAAGGGCATATAGTATTTAAGGCAAAAATCAAGAAAGAATCAGTAGTACTGCAGAAGAAATTTTTAATCCACATTCTCCTTTGTCTCAATACTCCAGTTCTGGAGCTAAGGACCTAGTTAAGGACATTAGGCATCTATTGAAGCTCTAATTCAAGATTCTTTTTAGCTAGCCTACAAATGGCCTCTAGCCAAACAGAGATGGTTGGAATGAAGAATAAGCAACGACACAACAGCCCAACGATAATAAAAGGAGAAAAGGAGAAAGACAGATAATGAAGGAAGAAACCACAGGAATTTGGGAAGAAGCATTTCCAACTATCCTGTATAAACAAGTCCTGCACAAGCTTCTAGCAGCTCCAGAAAACACCACCTGATGTATGCTTACAGAAGGCTCAGCTGGAAAAGGGAAAATAGTTGAAGCAAGTACGCAAAATAAAAATACTACTTCTACATTTTCTTCCCGAAAATGTGGAGGGGAAAAGGGAGACAATTTAGTGAGACAATATGAAAATAAGCTATTTAATGAAACATTTTAGGCACTGGATCACAAAAAACCACAAATAACTTGCATTTTCTTTTTCTAAACCAGAAGAAACACTGCCACCCACTGACTGCTGAGTGATTTTTTAACAGATAAGTACCAAAACTTCACTCCTTCAATGTCAAAGGGGAACCATTACAGGAAGTTTTATTTCTTTTAGCATTTAAAATGTTCTTACACCTTTTTAAATTCCAGATCATTGTTCTCACAATTTTATCCTAAGAAACATTACCAGTGAAAAACTCTTTAATCAAAGTATTGTAATTCATCACTAACGGTAGAGCACAAAATATTACCCATAATCTATAGTGGTCAAACCTGCTTGACCTTAATCTCAACAACAAGGAACAAAATCAAGAGATGTAGAACGTACAAAATCCTGTAAGACAAGTCAACCAATTCTTTCACCAAGTGGCATGAAAAACAAAACAAAACAAAAGGGGGAAGGAAATGAATATTATTCTAAATTAAAAGACACTTGAAAGACTTGACCAAACATACCAACCTTATTCAGTTTTCTGGCTCACACAAACCACTTGTTAAAGTATATTTGAGAACGATGTAGAAAATTTGCTGAAAGTATTAAATGGTACTAAATAACTATTTTTATTTTTCTTAGGTTTGATAAAAGTTAAACAATTATAAATAAATTAACGATCCTTTTACAGATGAATACTCAAGTATTTAGTGATAAAATATCATTAAATCTTTAAACACCTTAGAAAAAAAGGTGAAAAAACAAAAACAGCAAAATGTTAACTGCCAAATCTAAATGATGGGTAAATGACAGTTTATATTTTTCATTTGCCTTCTAGATGTTTTAAAAATTTTAAAAGGAAAAAATCTCAAATTTTAAAAATGCCTGTATGACAAAAAAGGTCGTTATTTTGCTAGTAATCAGTTTTTGTTTTAATACAAGGCTTAAATATAAATTTGCTTCCACTGAGCCATATAAATATACACACACACACATATATATATATACACACACACACATATATATATATATAATTACCAAAGTGTCTCAGGACAGAAGCTCTGGTAGGTACAAGATCTATCTCAAAAACAATTTCCAATCAAATTGCCAAAGTCTCTCAAATGATATTTATTTATTTTCACTGAAGGACATTCCTAAAGACCGGTAGCATCTGTTACCTACATATCTTTTAGTAAACCCTCATTTTCATTTTGTTCTCAAACCTGCCACTGTACAGCTCAGGCCCAGGAGGGTCACTATGGCCCATCGTACAGATCCCTAAAGACCTCTAATCCTTGCATAGCCACAGACCTGTGTTCTGCCACTGGTACCTAACTGATGCTCTCATGTATCCAAAGAATCACAATTCGTGAAGGGGAAGAAAGAGGTCAAACTACCCTCCTTCTCATTTGGGACCTTATCTTTGTTCACAGCTGTGTCTCAGGCATCCAATACAGTGACTGGCAGAGTAGGAACTCAGTATTTGTCATGGGGCTAGAACAAACAACACTCCCTCAAGAGCAACTTACAGAGATTTTAGCAATAAATTTTTTTGAGGTTTTTATTCTCTTTTTCCTGAGTCCCTTTTTTAAAAGGACCCAGGTAATGGTTTGTAGACTACAGAAAAGACAAGCACCACGCTATACTAAAAATCTCTTCTGTTCAGTGCACAGCTTCCCCCGCCACCGACCTTTTCTTTGGCTCAAGCTAGTCCCAATGAGTCTCTCTCCTCCCTTATTCCCACCAAAAGGTTCTTCTTCCCCTCCTATTAATATAAGCCTAGACACACACATACAAGCTCAAATCCCCACACAGGCTCATAACAGAAATGACTCTATAAAATCTGAAGCCATTCTTTAAATAATGTGTTTTTAAAAGCCAATATAAAATTTGGCAGAGCAAGAGACAAGATCTAGAATATGGCATTTAGTGAGGCAATCAGAATCACCCAAACAAAACTGAAAACAGACTATTTCCCCTATTTACTGATTTGCTTAGAAACACACATTTATGGAGTGCCTGGGTGGCTCAGTCGGTTAAGCATCTGCCTTCAGCTCAGATTATCCCATGGATCCTGGAATCAAGCCACACATCAGGCTCCCCATTCAGTGGGGAGTCTGCTTGTCCCTCTCTTTCTCTCCCTCTGCCCCTCCACCTTCCCCGACCCCAGCTCATGCTCTCGGTTCGCACTCTCTCTCAAATAAAAAAAACCTTAAAAACAAAACAAAACACACATTCATGTTTTAAGTATATCCTGAAGGCTAGAGTTATATACCATATAAGTGGCACCTTGGTACACTCACATATTTAACATTCATAATTTCAACTATTTGGAAATTTCCCCTAGGAAACCTTTCATGAAGTTAGAGGTTTCTTTTTTTTTTTTAAGATTTTTATTTATTTATTTGACAGAGAGAGATCACAAGTAGGCGGAGGCTGGCAGAGGGAGAGGGGGTAGAAGGCCCTCTGCTGAGCAGGGAGCCCGATGCGGGGCTCAATCCCAGGATCCTGAGATCATGACCTGAGCTGAAGGCATAGGCTTTAACCCTGAACCACCCAGGTGCCCCAAGTTAGAGGTTTCTGAAGAGTAAGTATGAAAGTCTCTGCTACAAGGCTGAGCAATCTTAACACTAAACAATCCATCTGAAAGTAGCTATGTGACTCCATTTTGTTAGCTTATGTAGAAAACATACTATCTCATCAGGAAGACTATTCTGAAGTGTGACTGACCTTTGAACATGAGGGTTAGGGGCAACCCCCACCTCCACATGCAGTCAAAAATGTGTGAATAACTTCTGACTCCTTCAAAACCTAACCAGCAGCCTTCCTGGTAACATAAACAGTCAATTAACACATGTATTTTGTATATCATATATATTATATACCGTATTCTTACAATAAAGTTAGGAAAAAAGAGAACATTACTATGAAAATAATACGAACAATACATTTACAGAACTGTACTGTAAAAAAATTCTGTGTATAAGTGGACCTGCGCAGTTCAAACCTGTGCTGTTCGAGGGTCAACTATATTGTAATGTGGTTTCCCATTGCCTCCGTTTCCCTTTACCTCTATCATGTAAACAATATACATGCTGTTCAGTGGGAATTTATTCATCATCAACCCTTCAGTTTTTAAAATTTTTTTTTATTTTTTTATTTTTTAAAGATTTTATTTATTTATTTCACAGAAGGAGAGAGATCACAAGGGGGCAGAGAGGCAGGCAGAGAGAGGGGGAAGCAGGCTCCTCGCTGAGCAGGGAGCCCAATGCGGGCCTCGATCCCAGGACCCTGAGATCATGACCTGAGCTGAAAGCAGAGGCTTTAACCCACTGAGCCACCCAGGTGCCCCAGTTTTTAAAATTTCTAAGTTTTAGCCTTAACAGTTAACATCAGTGAGCCTTTAACAGTTAACATCAATATTTTTATATTCAGGTTTCTATGAAAAGCATAGTTTTATAAAAAAAAAATCTGTTTTTGTGTCAGATCAAGTTCAATTTTGTGACTGCCAACAATTTTCTCTCAGCTGTTGATTTTGTAATATGTCAACCCTCAAAATAACATAATTTATTTTAATGTGAAAAAAAAGAGGCTACAGAAATTGTTGGGTTGCACTGAGCAGGAGGTTCTACTTTTAAGTGTACACTGCACTACTTTGCTGGAAGAACTAGCTCAACTATGACCTCACCTTTTTTATATGGTACATGAAGACCATCTTAGCATCACAGTAAAAAATATTTTTAAAAGAACTGTCCTATACTTCAGATTAGCAAAACTGCTTTTTATAATAATGTCTTCCTACATATACTATCCTCAACTCAACTATACATCTTATACCCCATCAAACCCATCAGACATGATTGTATTTCCCTCTGTACTATGCTCTGTGTTTCCAGGGTGAGCCTCTCCAATCCACATTGAAAGGTGCTAAGCCGAAATTTTTTCCAGGTATTTTAAGTTTGACGTTTCCTCCCAGAATTCCTGCTCTTTTATACTATGCCACTTTGAAACCTGGAAGGTATCTAAGAACAAGTCTCCTCTTCTACTTATTCATTTAACAGTTATTAAGCACCACCCACTTCTCTCCATTCTTCCAGGCTTGTCAGTAAGACTATAACAATAAAGTCTACAATTTCTCTCTCATGAAACTCACAGTGAAGTGGATCTCAGAAAGATAAGTCAACAATTCTAAGTCGGCACTATGGAATAAATACTATGTCTGAAGTACAAACAAGATGCTAGAAGACCTATATTTTACAATGTACAGAGAGGAAACAGCCTCCTCAAACTACAAGAAAACTGACCAAGAATATTGAAGGGCTCAGAGAGCTAATTCAAACGAGCTATCCAGAATACAGCCTCTGATTAGATATGATTAGTAGAGACTGCTTAGGCTAAATATAAATTATACCTGAAAACTAAAGCAATGCATTAGGAGAGTACAACTTGAGAAAGCTAAAGTATGAGTTCAGACTTCAGAGGAAGGACAGCCTTTCATAAAATAATTGCAACCCTCAACCTCCTAGACATTTGACTTGGGAAAAGAACCAATATAAAAATATAAAATATTTTTTATTCCAATATAAAAGTGGAAGAATGTAAGATGGGAGATAAAGTTGAGCAAATTCAGCAAGAAATTCACAGAAAGATCTGGGAGAATAAACAGTCCATTTCTTAAATCCTAGTTGGATAGCAAGCAAAAGCAACAAGGATTTAAAAAACAACCTTCAACAAAAAGAATTTCTCTTACATTCAACATCCTTAGATAGACTTAATATTGGATATTTAAACCAACTGTGTTCAAAGTAGAGAACCTAATATGAGTCTGGCTTAAACTCTGGTGTATATATAAGAATCATCTGGGAAGCCTGTTACAAATGCAGATTCCCAAATTATATCCTCAAAGTGAGGATTACAAAGGCAAACAAGAACACTGTTAAAAATACTATGAGACTCACCAGTGTTACATGGAGCAGTTCAAAGCATTAGGTTGAACAATATGAAAATCACTACTTAAATACAGTGAAAATAATCAAATACAGAAATGTCAAAGTAAATAAATGAAAAACGCAGTCTTTTCAACAAATGGTGCCAAAACACCCAATAAAGGGCTCTCACCCACCAATTATGTCAGACTCCTTCCCTACATCTGCCCTACACGCATCAATTACCCAGGAATGCCGATTTTAACTTTCTATATTTCAACTCTATCCCTCATAAATGTTCTCTTTATCATGGCTTCTTTTTTCCGTCTGAACCTCAAAAGCCTCAAGAGTATGCCTTCAGACCATTTCGTTACCAACCAATCCCTGCTTACTGGCAACTAAGCAATCTTATCACTATCCAGTCAAAATCTTTCAAATGTTACCTATTATTCTGAAGCTGTTAGGGCCACGGGAAAGAATTCATAGTCTTTGATTAAAATATTTAGAGGGGTAAAAAACTACAGACATTTTTATACCAGTAGTTTTCATAATCAAATTTAACTATGTTAAACCACTTACATCATAAAACAATTTCCTATCAGCAGCCAGTCGTTTGGAAGCCAGAGTCTTGGTAACATGATAGAAGGTAAGTAATGCTCTGTGCTGTCGAAGATCATCTTGGACTTTCACGGATTCTATAAGAGTGGGAATCAGTTCAGGCCACTGTCTAGGACAGTCCAATCGAGCAACTTTTGCAATCAACACTGCAATCTGAGTTGCAATCTAAAGGGAAAAAATTAATCATCAGAAATACACATATGTAATCAAATCGGCAGATAAGGAATGCATTCAGTTAGATGGTTAGTTAGACATTTGACAAAAGTGAATAAAATTTCACTGAAAACTGCTTGCTGAAGACAGTGATTCACAAAGTATGGTCTATGAATCGAAGCTAGACTTTTTTCATGTAACTTTTCCCAAAATAATACATTCCAACAGAGTAAAGGAAGAAGCCAATATGACAATCTACATGTCTTCTTTTAAATACCCAGACACTATGGCAATATGTAAAAAAGCACAAAATGCTACTCATGTCACTATTTGGGGAAAGAGCTATGGTTCATTCCTTAAAATTCTATTATGCTAACAACTAATGGTTTTATTATTTTCAATTAATATTTTTTAAGTTTGTTTTTACTGCTAATACAGTAAATATCAAAGATATAATACTTTTCAAATATTCAAATTTAGTGTAACAAATAGTATCTTGTAAAAATCTAAGAATTTCTGTAACTATAAGCAAAAATTATTCTTTTAAGAAAAATCTCGCTCTGTAGGAAAGAAAAAAATTGAACTGTGTACACAGTGAGAATAAAAAATGTGATGGATGTGATGGATGAAGGAACAGAGAAGACATCCTGTAGTTAAAAAAAGGAGGGAGAGGAATAACATAAATCATTAAATTAATTTGTAAGACTACAAATATATAGATACTTGCTTCCAATAGTGTGTATCTTAAAATGACTTCTGAATTTTAAAACAAGAGCCAAATATAATCAAAGTTCTTAATACCTGGAACAGAATCTCAGAATTTAAAACCCATAAACATCACAAATGGACACTACAAAATTTCATTGTTAATGCCAAAAACAAAATTGTTTGGGAAAGAAGTAAAAAGTAAGGCAAAAGAAAGAATATTGAGTTTTCATTTTCTCACTAACCTGGTTTACTGGTTCATTGAAATTGGTGATTAGCCCTGCACGCAAAGTAGATTTCTCCTCCTCTGAGAGAGCACTGAAAAAAGATTTATTTATTATGCAAAAGAATGCTACCTAAAAATAAACAATGGTAAACACTATTTTGAATTTTAACAACAAAAAGCCTTTCAAACAAGTGATTCTGATTAGTTTTGGTAAACAAATAGAATTGTTTCTGTTACTTATAATACCGGCACATCAATTAATTCAAAAAGCACAAAACTCGGGGCGCCTGGGTGGCTCAGTGGGTTAAAGCCTCTGCCTTCAGCTCAGGTCGTGGTCTCAGGGCATGGTCCTGGGATCGAGGCCCGCATCGGGCTCTCTGCTCGGTGGGGAGCCTGCTTCCTCCTCTCTCTCTGCCTGCCTTTCTGCCTACTTGTGATCTCTCTGTCAAATAAATAAATAAAATCTTAAAAAAAAAAAAAAGCACAAACTCCTTCACACCTGAATAAATATGAAGCACAAGAGTAAACAATAGGAAATAAGACAAATCCAGAATAAGAAATGTGGTATTTTGACATTTCCTTAATGGATATAAAAATAGTTGCCTAAAAAAATTAATCATTGCTGAAAGAAATATGTCTTCCACTCACTTCTTTTATAAAATCTGAGTGAGGTTATTCTATGGAGGATCAGGAATCAGAGGATATCTGGGATGAAAGACTTATTAGAAATCAACTAGTTTATCAGAGAAAAAAAAGAAATAAAAGGCATCCAAATTGGCAAAGAAGTAGTCAAATTCTCACTTTTTGCAGATGATATGATACTTTATGTGGAAAACCTAAAAGACTCCACCCCAAAACTGCTATAACTCATACAGGAATTCAGTAAAGTATCAGGATATAAAATCAATGCACAGAAATCAGTTGCACTTCTATACACTAACAAGCCAGAAGAAAGAAATTAAACAGTTGATCCAACTTAAAACTGCACCCAAAACCACAAGATACCTAGGAATAAATCCAACTAAAGAGGCAAAAAATT
Organism: Ailurus styani; assembly: GCA_002007465.1. NCBI lineage: Eukaryota > Metazoa > Chordata > Mammalia > Carnivora > Ailuridae > Ailurus > Ailurus styani. Next base: position 321,037 of record LNAC01000421.1, read on the forward strand.
TGTACTCAGAAAACTATAGAAAAATAATCCAATCAAGAAATGGGCAGAAGACATAAACAGACATTTCTCCAAAGAAGACATCCAAATGACCAACAGACACATGAGAAAGTGCTCAACATCACTCAGCATCAGGGAAACACAAATCAAAACCACAGTGAGGTATCACCTCACATCAGTCAGAATGGCTAAAATTAACAAGTCAGGAAATGACAGATGTTGGCGAGGATGTGGAGAAAGGGGAACCCTCCTACACTGTTGGTGGGAATGCAAACTGGTGCAGCCACTCTGGAAAACAGTATGGAGGTTCCTCAAAAAGTTGAAAAGAGAGCTACCCTACGACCCAGCAACTGCACTACTGGGTATTTAACCTAACGATACAAAGGTAGGGATCCAAAGGGGCACGTGCAC
>LNAC01000421.1:322086-347570 GCA_002007465.1 Ailurus styani
GAAGGAAGGAATTAAGGAAGGAAGGAAGAAAGAAAATTAGCCAGAAATCACCAACAACTCAGTACCTGATTCAACACCAACTATTTTTGCATCAGTGGATCCTCCATAACCATCATAACTGACATTCACAATGGTCATGAAGAAAAAGTTAAATTCAGAATAAAACAGCCAAAAGTAAGAATTAAAAAAAAAAGAAATAAAGAAAAAATATATATATAGAATACTCATGAAATAAACGGAGGAAGACAGAAAGAAATGGAAAAATGTTCCATGCTCATGGATTAGAAAAACCAATATTATGAAAATGTCTAAAATAATCTACACATTTAATGCAATCCCTATCAGAACACCATCAGCTTTTTTCAAAGAAATGGAACAAATAATCCTAAAATTTATATGGAACCAGAAAANTAACAAGCCAGAAGAAAGAAATTAAACAGTTGATCCAACTTAAAACTGCACCCAAAACCACAAGATACCTAGGAATAAATCCAACTAAAGAGGCAAAAAATTTGTACTCAGAAAACTATAGAAAAATAATCCAATCAAGAAATGGGCAGAAGACATAAACAGACATTTCTCCAAAGAAGACATCCNGAAACCAAAGTTGGCAGCATCACAATTCCAGATTTCAAGCTCTATTACAAATCTATAATCATCAAGACAATATGGTACCCGCACAAAAACAGATACATAGATCAATGGAACAGAATAGAGAGCCCAGAAATGGACCCTCAACTCTATGGTCAACTCATCTTCAACAAAGCAGGGAAGAACGTNGTATCACCTCACATCAGTCAGAATGGCTAAAATTAACAAGTCAGGAAATGACAGATGTTGGCGAGGNGAAGAACGTCCAATGGAAAATAGACAGTCTCTTCAACAAATGGTGTTGGGAACACTGGACAGCCACATGCAGAAGAATGAAACTGGACCATTTCCTTACACCGCACACAAAAATAGACTCAAAATGGATGAAAGCTCTCAATGTGAGACAGGAATCCATCAAAATCCTTGAGGAGAACACAAGCAGCAACCTCTTCGANCTGCACTACTGGGTATTTAACCTAACGATACAAAGGTAGGGATCCAAAGGGGCACGTGCACCCCACTGTTTATAGCAGCAATGTCCACAATAGCCAAACTATGGAAAGAACCTAGATGTCCATCAACAGATGAATAAATAAAGAAGATGTGGGGTATATACACAATGGAATACTATGCAGCCATCAAAAGAAATGAAATCTTGCCATTTGCAACAACATGGATGGAACTAGACAGTATTATGCTAAGTGAAATAAGTCAATCAGAGAAAGACAATTATCATATGCTCTCTCCGACATGAGGAACTTGAGGGGCAGGGCAAGGGGTAATGAGGGGTAGGGAGGGAAAAAAGTGAAACAAGATGGGTCGGGAAGGAGACAAATCATAAGAAGACCCTTAATCTCACAAAACAAACGGAGGTTTACTGGGGGATGGGAGGGTAGGGATAGGGTGGCTGGGTTATGGACACTGGGGAGGGTTTGTGCTATGGTGAGTGCTGTGAAATGTGTAAGCCTGAAGATTCACAGACCTGTACCCCTGGGGCAAATAAACATTACAGGTAATNGGGAGGGAGGAAGGAAGGAATTAAGGAAGGAAGGAAGAAAGAAAATTAGCCAGAAATCACCAACAACTCAGTACCTGATTCAACACCAACTATTTTTGCATCAGTGGATCCTCCATAACCATCATAACTGACATTCACAATGGTCATGAAGAAAAAGTTAAATTCAGAATAAAACAGCCAAAAGTAAGAATTAAAAAAAAAAGAAATAAAGAAAAAATATATATATAGAATACTCATGAAATAAACGGAGGAAGACAGAAAGAAATGGAAAAATGTTCCATGCTCATGGATTAGAAAAACCAATATTATGAAAATGTCTAAAATAATCTACACATTTAATGCAATCCCTATCAGAACACCATCAGCTTTTTTCAAAGAAATGGAACAAATAATCCTAAAATTTATATGGAACCAGAAAAGACCCCAAATATCCAAAGGAATGTTGAAAAAGGAAACCAAAGTTGGCAGCATCACAATTCCAGATTTCAAGCTCTATTACAAATCTATAATCATCAAGACAATATGGTACCCGCACAAAAACAGATACATAGATCAATGGAACAGAATAGAGAGCCCAGAAATGGACCCTCAACTCTATGGTCAACTCATCTTCAACAAAGCAGGGAAGAACGTCCAATGGAAAATAGACAGTCTCTTCAACAAATGGTGTTGGGAACACTGGACAGCCACATGCAGAAGAATGAAACTGGACCATTTCCTTACACCGCACACAAAAATAGACTCAAAATGGATGAAAGCTCTCAATGTGAGACAGGAATCCATCAAAATCCTTGAGGAGAACACAAGCAGCAACCTCTTCGATCTCAGCCACAGCAACTTCTTTCTAAAAACGTCACCAAAGGCAAGGGAAGTAAGGGCAAAAACTAACTCTTGGGACTTCATCCAGATCAAGAGCTTTTGCACAGCAAAAGAAACAGTCAACAAAAACAAAAGACAACCAACAGAATGGGAGAAGATACTTGCAAATAACATATTGATAAAGGGCTAATATCCAAAATCTATAAATAACTTATCAAACTCAACACCAAAAGAATATATTAAAAGTTATACGCCCCAAAACTGGACAACATAGAAGAAATGGATAAATTCCTATAAATATATAAAGTACCAAAACTGAAAAGGAAGAAATACAAAACTTGAACAGACTGACAACCAGCAAAGAAACTGAGTCAGTAATAAAAAAAAAACTTCCAACAAAGACCAGGACCAGGTGGTTTCATAAGCAAATTCTACCAAGATTTAAAGAAGAATTAATACCTATCATTCTTAAACTATTCTAAAAAATAGAAAAGGAAAGAAAATTTCCAAATTCATTCTATGAGGCCAGAATTTGTTTGATAATAAAACCAGATAAAGACACTTCAAAAAAAGAGAACTACAGGCCAATATCCCTGATGAACACAGATGCAAAAAATTTCAATAAAATACTAGCAAGCCAAATTCAACAATACATTAAGAAAATCATTTACCACAGTCGAGTAGGATTTATCCCTGGGTTGCCAGGGTGGTTCCATATGTGCAAATCAATTAATGTAATACATCACATCCCTAGGAGAAAGGATAAGAACCGTATGATCATTTCAACGGATGCAGGAAAACCAGTTGACAAAGTACAACATCCATTCATGCCAAAAACCCTCAACAAAACAGAATCAGAGATAACATACCTCCACAAAATAAAGTCCATCTATGAAAAACCCACAATTAACATCACCATTAAGGGGCAAAAATTAAGAGCTTTTCCTCTAAAGTCAGAAACAAGACATGGATGTCCATTCTCACCACTTTTATTCAACACAGTACTTACTGGAAGTCCTACCTGCAACAATCAGAAAACAAACAGATATAAATGACATCCAAATAGGTAAAGAAGAGGTAAAACTTTGACTCTTTGCAGATGACATAATATTACATATAGAAAACCCAAAAGCCTCATCCAAAAAGTTACCAGAAGTGATAAATAAATTCAGTAAGATTGCAGGACACAAAATCAATGTATAGAAATGAAGCAGCAGAAAGAGAAATTAAGAAAACAATCTCATGGACGACTGTTTCCCAAATGATAAGACAGCTAGGAATAAACTTAACCAAAGAGGGAAAGACCTGTACCTTGAAAACTATAAAACACTGACGAAAGAAATTCAAGATGACACAAAGAAATGGTAAGACATTTCATGCTCACAGACTGGAAGAATAAATATTCTTAAAATGTCTACACTACCCAAAGCAATCCACACAGTGAATGCACTTCTTACCAAAATCTCAACAACAGGGGCACCTGGGTAGCTCAGTCGTTAAGTGTCTGCCTTCAGCTCAGGTCAAGGTCCCAGGGTCATGAGCCCAACCCCACTGGGCTACCCACTCAGCAGGAGGCCTTCTTCTCCCCCTCTCGCTTCCTCTGCTTATGTTCCCTCCCTCACTGTGTGTCTGTCAAATAAGTAAGTAAAATCTTTAAAAAAAAAAAATTCCAACATTTTTCAAAGAACTAGAACAAAGAGACTCTTCCCCCAGGTAGAGGAGAAGGTAACCACACAAATACTAGTCTGAATGTAGTGCAGCACTAGATTGGGGGCAGACATCTACTCTGACTATAGGCCCCACCCAGCAACGAAGTCTTCCCAGAAGAAGCCCAGGAGGAGTGTCCTTAAGTTTGGTGCTACTGAATTTCTGACAAACACCTGGTCTGCCTCAACTCAAGGCCAAGGCAGCCCCATACTGGCCCACTAAATTCAAAGATACCAAACCCTGTCCACAACATGCAAACAGAACCACTACAAATGACTGAACTGAAGGCAAACACAGCTCAGTCACAACAAGAGAGTGTATGCAACACACATGGAAGGCACCAATGAGGGTCCAGGTTCTGGTGAATGAGAATCGTATTAAAGAGAATACATGATCTCTTCTTCAAAAGGCCATTACTTTCAAAAGCAGGAGGGGTGGCTGACTTTCCTAACACACAGAAAGAGACACAGAGAGTTGAACAAAATGAGGAGACAGAGGAATGTGTCCCAAATGGGAAAAAAAAAAAAAAAAAAAAAGCAAAAACAGTGCAAAATCACAGTAAGAGAGCTAAACAAAATGGAGATAAGTAATATGCCTGATACGCAACTTAAAGTAATGATCACAGCTACTCATTGGACTTGAGAAGAGTGGAGGACTTTAGTGAGACTCTTAACAAAGAGATGGGAAACATAAAGAACCAGAGATGAAGAACTCAATAAATCAAAGTAAAAACTCACTACAAGGAATAAACAGTAGACTAGAGGAAGCAGAAGAATGGATCAGCAACCTGGAGAAGAGTAATGAAAAGCAATCAAGGTGAACAGGACAGAGGAAAAAAAAATTAAAAATTAAAATGACTAAGGGAATTCACTGACACCAGCAAGCATAGTAGCATTCACATTATAGAGATCTCAGAAAGAGAACAGAAAGAAAAGGGGGCAGAAAATGTATTTGAAGAAGTAATAGCTGAAAACTTCCCAAATCTAGGGAAACAGATATCCAGATTCAGAAGGCACAGAGGGCTCCCAAAAGAAACAACCCGAAGAGGTCCATGCCAAGACAAACACTAACTGAAATGGCAAAAAGCAGTGATGAGAGATATGTAAAATCAGCAAGAAAAAAGAAAAGTTACATACAAGGGAAACCCCACAAGGCTATAATCAGGGGATTTTCCAGCAGAAACTGTGCAGGCCAGAGAAAGTGGCATGATACATTCAAAATGCTGAAAGTAAGAAAAACTGCAACCAAGAACACTCTATCCAGTAAAGCTGTCACTCACAATAGAAGAGAGTTTCCCAAACAAAGGTTAAAGGAATTCATGACCACTAAATCAGCCCTACAAGAAATGTTAAAGGGGACTCTTTCAGTAAAAAAGAAAGACCATTAGGCAAGAGTAAGAAAATTACAACAGACAAAAGCAGTAAAATTAAGTATATCTATAAATATCAGTCAAGGGACTCAAAATAAAAGGATGTAATGTGACACCATATATGCCTAAAGCCTGCAGAGCGGAGTAGTAAATCAAGAATGGGTTCAAACTTAGGCAACCATCTACTTAAGGTAGACTGCTATTATGCAAAAGATATCATATATAAATCTAATGGTACTCACAAATCATAAAATGGTAATAGATATGCAAAAAAGAAAACAAGCACATCACTAAAGAAAGCCAGCAAACCATTAGAGAAGAAAGCAAGAGAAGAATAGAACTACAAAAACAACCATAAAACAATTAACAAAATGGCAGTAAGTACATACCTACCAATAATTACTTTAAATGCAAATGGACTAAACAGGCCATAATCAAAAGACATGGGGTGACAGAACGGACAAAAAAGGAAGACCCATCTACATGCTGCCTTCCAGAGACTCATCTCAGACCTGAAGACACACTTGAAAGTAAAGGGATGGAAAAGCATTTATCATGAAAATAGTTGTCAAAAGAAACCTGGGGTAGCACACTTTTATCAGACAAGAGAGACTCTAAAACAAACCCTCTAAAAAGAGACAAAGGACACTTTATAATCATAAAGTGAATGACCTAACAAGAAGATATGACAAGGTGCATTTGGGTGGGTCAGTCAGTTAAGCGTCTGCCTTCAGCTCAGGTCATGGTATTGGCATCCTGGGAGACAGCCCTGCACTGGGCTCCCTGCTCAGCAGGGACTCTGCTTCTCTCTCTCCCTATTCCTCTGCCATGCACCCCCAGCTGTCTTTCTCAGGCATGCACGCTCTCTCTCTCTTTCTCTCATGCTCTCTCATATGTGCTCTCTCTCTCTCTCAAATAAATTAACAAAATTAAAAAAAAAAAAGATTTAACAATTTTAAATATTTATGCCCCCAACATGGGAGCACCCGAATACATAAAGCAGCTAATAACTAACATAAAAGAAGTAACTGACAGTAATACAATTAACAGAAAGGGACTTTAACACTCCACTTACATCACTGGACAGATCATCCAAACAGAAAATCAATAAGGAAACAGTGACTCTATATGAGACATTGGACCAAAGAGACCTAACAGATACATTCAGAACATTCCATCCTAAAGCAGCAGAATAGACATTCTTTTCAAGTGCACATGGAACCTGATCTTCAGAACAGATCACATACTAGGCCACCAAACAAGCCTCAATAAATTCAAAAAGACAGAAGTCATATCAAGGCATCCTTTCTGAGCACAATGCTATGAAACTAGAAATCAATCACAAAAAAATGTAGAAAGAATACAAATACAGGGAAGTTAAATAACATACTACTAAACAATGAATGGGTCACCCAAGAAATCAAAGGGAAAATAAAAAAAAAATAGACAGGAAAATGAAAACACAATGGTCCAAAATCTTTAGGATGCAGCAAAAGCTATTAGAGGAAGGAATTTTATAGTCACACAGGTCTACTTCAAGAAGCCAGAGAAGTCTCAAATAAGCAACCTAACCTTACATCTAAAAGACCTAGAAGACAAAAAAACAAAACCCCAACCAGTAGAAGGAAAGAAATAATAAAGATTGGAGCAGAAATAAATGAAATAGAAACTAAAAGAACAACAGAATACATCAATGAAGCCAGGAGGGCATTCTTTGAAAAGATCAACAAAACTGACAAACCTCTAGCCAGACCAAAAAAAAAAAAAAAAAAAAAAAAACCAAAAAAAAAAAAAAAAAAAAAAAAAAAAAAAAAAAAAGACAGAGAGAACTCAAAATTAGAAATGAACGAGAATAACCAACACCACAGAAATACAAAATATTAAAAGAGAATATTATGAAAAATTAAATGCCAACCAAATGGACAACGTAGAAGAAAATTGATAAATTTCTAGAATTATGTAAATTCTCAAAACTGAATCAGGAAGAAATACAAATTTTTTAAAAGACTGATTGCCAGGAATGAAGTTGAATCAATAATCAAAAAAACTCTCTACAAGCAAAATTCTAGTAAGATCAGATGGCTTCATAGGCAAATTCTATCAAACACTTAAAGGAAAGGTTAATACCCATTCTTCTCAAACTATTCCAAACAATGGAGGAGGGAAGCTTCCAAATTCATTCTATGAGGCCAGCATTACCCTAATACCAAAACCAAATAAAAACGCTACCAAAAAAAGGCAGCTACAGGCCAAAATCTCTGATGAACATAGACACAAAAGTCTCTACAGAATATCAGCAAACCAAATCCAGCCATACATTAAAAATTTACTTGCTACAATCTAGTGGAATCTATTTCTGGGACACAACGGTGCTTCAGTATTCACAAATCAACCAACATGATGCATGACGTCAATAAAAGAATGGATAAAAACTGTATGATCCTTTCTGTAAATGCAGAAGCGTATGTCAAAGTACAAGATTCATTCGTGATAAAAACCCTCAACGAAATAGGTTTAGGGAGAACATACCTCAACATAATAAAGGCCACCTATGAAAAACCCAGAGCTAACATCATCTTCAATGGCGAAAAACTGATAGCTTTTCCCCTAAGATCAGGAACGAGAGGGCGCCTGGGTGGCTCAGTGGGTTAATGCCTCTGCTTTCGGCTCAGGTCATGATCTCAGGGTCCTGGGATCGAGGCCCACGTCGGGCTCCCTGCTCAGTGGGGAGCCTGCTTCCCCCTCTCTCTCTCTGCCTGCCTCTCTGCCTCCTTGTGATCTCTCCCCCTCTGTGAAATAAATAAATAAAAAATCTTAAAAAAAAAAAAAGATCAGGAACGAGATAATGTCCATTCTCACCAATTTTATTCAACGCAGTACTAAAAGACCTAGCCATAACGACAAGAAAAAAGAAATAAAAGACCTGCAAATTGGTAAAGAAGTAAAACTTCCACTATTTGCAGATGACATGATACTATACATAGAAAACCCTAAAGACTCCACCAAAAAACTACTAGAACTCATAAACAAATTTAGTAAAGAAGCAGGATACAAAATCAATATACAGAAATCTGGTCTATTTCTATAAACTAATAACGAGTAGTAGAAGGAGAAATTTTAAAAATTCCATTTACAACTGCACCAAAAATAATAAAATACCTAGGCATCAACTTAGCCAAGGAGATGAAAAACCTGTACTGTGAAAACTATAAAACGCTGATGAAAGAAATTGAAGAGGACACAAAGAAATGGAAAGATACTCCATGCTCATGGATTGGGAGAACAAATACACTCAAAATGTCCATACTACCCAAAGCAACAAAGCAATCTACAGACTGAATGCAATCCCTATCAAAATATCAAAAGCATTTTTTCACAGACCTAGAACAAATAATCCTAAAATTTGTACTGAACCACAAAAGATTCTAAGTAGCCTAAGCAATATGTGAAAAAGGACAAAACTGGAGGTATTATAATCCCTGGTTTCAAGATACACTCAAAGCTGTAATAATCAAATCAGTATGGTAATGGCACAAAAACAGACACATAGATCAACAGACACATGGAACAGAAGAGAGAGCTCAGAAAGAAACCCACAATTATATGGTCAATTAATCTTTGACAAAGGAGGCAGGAATGTGCAATGGGAAAAAGTGTCTTCAACAAATGGTGCTGGGAAAACAAGGGACAGCTACACGCAAAAGAATGAAATTGGACCACTTTCTTACACCACCCACAAAAATAAACTCAGAATGGCTTAAAGACTTAACCATGAGACCTGAAACCATAAAAAATCCCAAAGAGAGCACAGGCAGTAATTTCTCTGACATTAGGCATAGCAAAATTTTTCTATATGTTCCTCCTGAGGAAAAGTAAACGAAAACAAAAAAAAAACTACTGGGGCTACAAAAAAAAAAAGTTCCTGTAGAGCGAAGGAAACAATAAAAGACAACCTTCTGAATGGGAAAAGATATTGGGAAATGATATAACCAGTAGTTTTCCGATTAGAATCTGATAGTTTTCCAATTAGAATCTGTTAGTATTCAAAATCTATAAAGAACTTTATGGGTGCCTGGGTGGCTCAGTGGGTTAAAGCCTCTGCCTTTGGCTCAGGTCATGATCCCAGGGTCCTGGGATTGAGGCCCACATCGGGCTCTCTGCTCAGTGGGGGCGCCTGCTTCCTCCTCTCTCCTCTCTCTCTGCCTGCCTCTCTGCCTACTTGTAATCTCTCTCTGTGTGTCAAATAAATAAATAAAATTTAAAAAAAGAACTTTATACAACTTAATGCATTAAAAAAGCCAAATAATCCAATCAAAACATGGGCAGAAGACATGAAAAGATATTTCTCCAAAACAGACAGATGGCCATCAGACACATGAAAAGATGCTCAACATCCCTAATCACAGGAAAAATGCAAATCAAAACCACGAGACTTCACCTCTCCTACGTGTCAGAAATAGTTAAAAATCAAAAACACAGGAAACAAGTGTTCGCCAGGATGTGAAGGAAAAGGAACCCTCATGCACCGTTGATGGGAATACAAAGTGGTACAGACGCTATAGAAAACAGTATGGTTGTTTCCACAAAAAATTAAATACAGAATTACATGCAATAATTCTGCCACTGGCTATTTACACAAAGATTACAAAGACACTAATTCGAAAAGTTATTTGCACCTCTATGTTTACTGCAGCATTATTTATAATAGTCAAATTAAAGCAGCCCAAATGTCTACTGACAGATAACAGGAAAAAAATGTGGTACACACGCACACACACCAGAATACTACTTAGCCATAAAGAAGAAGGAAATCTTGATGTTTACAACAAAATGGATGAATCCAGAGAGTATAATGCTTAGCCAAATTAGCCAGTCTGAGAAAGACAAATACCACATTATTTCGCTCATATGTGTAATTTAAAAAAATAAAACAAAGAACAAGAGAGACAAACCAAGGAACGGTCTTAACTATAGAGAACAAACCAGTGATTACTAGAGGGGAGATGGTTGGGGGAATGGGTGATATGATTAAGATGACAGGGAATAAGAGTACACTTACCATGATGAGCACTGAGTAATGTACAGAATTGCTGAACCACTGTATTATACAAGAGAAAGTAATGTAACACTATATTTCAACTATAATTAATTTTTTTTAAAAAAGAAATACTATTGGCAAAATAATACACAACAGTATGTTGTGGAGTTTATATATGTAGAATTACGTATTCAACCACAACAAAAATAAAAGACAGAAAGGAGTCAAAGTATTATTAGGTTCTTACGTTACCTACAAAAAGTAAACTACTAATATAAAGATAGGCTCTAGGAAGTCAGGGATGCATATTAAAAGCTCTAGAAAAAATCACTTGGGTAATAAAAGTGTCCTAATAACCTTGGGGGAAAAAAACTGAGTAACAAAAAAATTGTGTGAATAATCCAAAGGAGAGCAAGAAAGAAAAAAAAGGGGGAGGGAGGAATCAAATGGAAAACAAATAGTAGATGATGGCTTTAACCCCAACTTTATCTCTAATTACAACAAATGTAAATCAATATAATATTTAAAATAATATTAAAATATTAAAATATCAACATAAAATTAAAATAACAAAATTAAAAGACAATATTTATCAAATTAGATAAAAAACAAAATTCAACTACTTGCATTTACAAGGGACATTTTAAATAGAAAAACAAAGACATACTTTATTTTTTAAAAGATTTTATTTATTTGTGAGAGAGAGAGCATGAGGACAAGAAGGGGGCAGAGCAGGCAGAGCAGGCAGAGGGAGAAGCAGGCTCCTTTCTGAGCAGGGAGCCCGATGCGGGACTCAATCCCAGGAACCTGGGATCAGTCACTTAACCGACTGAGCCACCCAGGCACCCCAAAACAAAGAAATACTTAAAGAAAAAACCAGAACAAGACGTGCCATATAACCATAAGATGGTTGATTGTGTGCCTGTATTAAAATCAGACAAACTAAACTGGAAGCCAAAACACATGACTAGACATAAAGAGGAACATTTCCCGAGGACAAGGTCAATTCCACAAAAACATAATGACCCTTAACTTATATGACCTGAATAGTACAGCCTCAAAATAAAGAGAGCAAAAACAGAATGTAAAGAAGAAATAGCCGAGTCCATAACATACCTGGAGATTAACCTACCTCTCTCAGAAAATGAAGAAAAAAGTAGCAACAAAATCGATAAGGCTACAGAAGACGTGAACAGCATAAGTATAAATGTGACCTAACTGACATATATAAAACGTTACAACCCACAATGGCAAAATACGCATTCCTCTCAAGGGCACATAAAACACTTACCAGAATACCATATGCTGAGAATGAAATCAGTAAACAAACAAACAAAACTAAAAAGCCCCACATGCCAGAAATTAAGCAATATACTTCTAATTAACCTATGGGTCTAAAAAGAAATCACAGGAGGAATTTTAAAGTATCTTTTAACTAAATGGTAACAAAACTGAATTAAAGCTAAGATTACAAGAAAAGCCCTAATTCTTTAAATGCATATATAAGAAGTAAAAATCAATTATCGATGCTTCCGTTTCAAAAAACCAGAAAACTGCAAATTAAATCCAAAAAAAAGTAACAGGAAGTACATCAAGCCTTATGAAGTATAACTACTAAAGCAAAGACAGAAATGCCAAAGGACAAACCAGAGAATCCAAAAATAGATCGTTACAGGTGCAACACCTGATTTCTAACAAGGGAACCATGAAATGGGACAGAGCAAGAGTAACTGCTGCTGCCCCTCCTTCGCATACACACCTTACAAAGAAATCACTTCCAGAGAGATAATACGTGGAGATGTGAAACACAGAACAAAGTTTCTAGCAGAAAACAAATTATTTTTGTAATCTTGGAATGAGCAAAATTTTTGTAAACGGGCGCCAAAAGAATTAAATATAAAACTAGCTAAATTGAACCTCATTAAAATTAAGAATTTCTCTTCATCAAAAAACATAAGAAACTGAAAGGCACATGACAAAGCACGAGGAAATATTTTCAATACGTAGTTTCAACAAAGGACCTAAGTCCAAAATATATACAAAGTCCCACAAATCAATAAGATAACCCATTTTTTATGTACAAATGGCAGACTCTTCATAAAACAGGATATCCAAATGACTAATAAGTATATGAAAAAGGTGCTCACTGTTCATCAGAAAAATGGAAAAGCTACCTAAATGACAGATAAGACCAAGCGTGCTATGAGAATGTGGAGCAAATGCTGACACTGATAAGCTGCTGGTGGGAGTGGAAATTAGTACTAACACTCTGAAAACCAAGTGATAATACCTACTAAAAAGCTGAATATACATCTGACCATACATGACAATAAAATGGACACTTATGTGCAATATGATATGCAAAAGAGTTTTCAAAGAAGCACTATTTTTAATAGCCAAAAACTAGAACAACCTTAATGCCCATCAACAGAATAGATATGCAATGCTCGTAAAAATGGAATGTTTTACTCGTACCTAAGAGTGAGCTTTCCATGCAACTACTTGTGAGATGGACAAATCTCACAAGTGTAATAATGAATAAAAGTCAGCCACAAAAACAACATATACCGAAAGACTTCCATTTGTATGAAATTCAGAAATAGAATGAGAGATGATGAGAGGTGTCAAATGCTGGAGAGCAGGTAGAAAGCTGACTATGAGGGGCAGGCAGGAGGCTTCTCCAGCGCCAGTCATGTTTCACCTGGTTCCAAGTTTCCACCATTTACGCACTTTTTCAGTTATGTTATATATTACACTTTCTTTAAACCTTGACGGGGATATTCAAGGTGAGTCAACAAATGAGCAAACAAGATTAAAATAAACATTAAGGTGGAAAGAATGAATGCCTAAGGAAGTCTATGCTTTCCCAGGAGAAAGGATCTCTTTAAAAAGGACTGTGCTTTACTTCCCAACTTTGAGAGGTCCCTTTTATCATCAAACCCACGAAATCATGTTTTCTACTGAAGTCTTTTGCTTCAGGCTAGAAATTCAAGTTTTCTTCTATTATCAGGAAGCCAGGTTCAAGAGTTGTCATAACTTTAACTAAGAGAATATAATACAATGATTAGCTACCAAAATAGAAAGTGAATATGCAAAAAATATTTACATGTTAAAGAAACAAGCCATTAATCTGGAGAAAACAATAAACACTGCACCATTAACTTCATACACACATTATCATTAGATGAATTCAGATTATATTCCAAGCAGAAACTGTAGAGTATCTAATTAATTAGGACCCAGTTAAAGTTGCAATGTATATAGTAATAACACATAAGCTTAAATTAAACCTCATTCCATGAAAATAGTGGTAGAGGCACAAACTACGTAAGATGAAACTTCAACAAGAACACAAACAAGCAGATGTTTTAAGTGTGCTATATTTAAATGAGTGCTGTAACTAATCTTTGCTCCCTTGCTCCCTTTCTAAGCACATTCTTACCTGCTCCCTTGGTGCATTCATCTCCCTTCCAGCCTCTATCTCAATATATACTAAAAGAAATAGTTAGGGACAGAACTACCTAATACCATATATCCCCCTTAATTTTTATATTTAAACCAAATTTCAGTTTCTAATTCCTTACGTGGAAGTACAATCTGCAATATTTAATCATAATTTACTCTCCCTTCCAAAACTGTCATTTATAACCATATTCTCCATATAACCGCGAGAACGAAATGCACTTTGGGAGCCACTTAAAATGTAACTGGACACAGCAGGAGAGAAGTATATACTGCTGTGATGGTTCCAGGAACTCAATCACACACAATTTCTCATCATTAAATATTTCTTTTTCTTTCTCTCAAAATTATGAATTCTAAAATAAGACAAAAGGGGCGCCTGGGTGGCTCAGTGGGTTAAAGCCTCTGCCTTCGGCTCAGGTCATGATCTCAGGGTCCTGGGATCGAGCCCTGCATCGGGCTCCCTGCTCAGCGGGAGCCTGCTTCCTCCTCTCTCTGCCTGCCTCTATGCCTACTTGCGATCTCGCTCTCTGTCAAGTAAATAAATTTTTAAAAATCTTTAAAATAAGACAAAGGCTTTGCTTTACATTACATTATCCTAAGTGCAGCCTTAAAACATTCTAGTTGCTTCTGATATTATTCAAGGGCATATTCTATATGCACCTTGAAGTCCTCTGAAAGGTTTATGGTTTTTAAAGGACTTAACGAATGTAAAAACATAAAGAGCTACAGTGCCATCTACTGGAGAACAAAGACAATAGTACTTCTTTGGCAAAGTTCACTTTGTACTTCAGAGTCATGTCTACACTGTATTTCCATCAACCATATAACATGTAATTAACTATTAAAAGAAATCTGTTCGCTTAACCATCTATGGAGCAATTACAACCGAATCTGATGAGATTACAAATGTCCACCACCCCATTCCTAGTACAAAGGAAATTATGCAGAAGACTTAGAAGTTAACATCCAATTGGCTCAGAAATGACCTGGGATTTCCTTCTAAATGACTTTTTTTCAAAATCCTAACTTCATACTTCTCTTAAAAAAAAAAAAAGACTTTTTTCAACATGACTCATTCATTCAGCATTTGTTTTTTGCCCACAATACTAGATATCCTCAAAAGCAGAAGACAACAAGAAATCCACAACATCCCTCCTCATATAAAAAAACTCATGGAGAAAAGCAATAACAGTAACGCTGACTTAATGCATAACACTTTACTTCTTCAGTAGTTACCACATTTTTCTTTTAAATATCACACACTTCACAAACATGAATGTCATCCTACACAGGGACTGTGCTAACCTTCCCTGCACTGTTCCAATTTTAGTACATGTGCTGAAATAAGCACAAATGCATTCTGCCACATAAAGAATAAAGATTAACAGGAACATTTTTATACCTCCCTGAATCTGGAAAGGATTACACTGGGAAAGGAAGGGTGACAAAACTTACTGAGGCGCTACACGTCTCCAGTAACGATCAATTCCATTCTTAAAATACAGCACAGCAAGCCACCTCACATTTATATCCAGAGTGTGGTTTGTGAAAATATTCTGTAAGTAAAAAACATAATATTAAAATAAACATGTCATAAGTTAAATTACTATACCCATAATGAAGTACGGGTAATACTTTAAATGTTTCACTTAAGTTTTATCACTACAGAGATCATATATTCTAAGTATCTATAGCTCTACAATTCATATGAGAAAGCCTAGGTAGTAGAAATACGTTAATTTTTTAAGCTGAGTAATAAATATTTGGGACTCCTTAAACTAGTCTACCATTAGGTATGTTTGAAAATATTCCAAATAAAAAATTAAACAAAACAAACCTAATCATGTATCACAACCTACACACACACAAAGGAATGAAATAAACACGTTCTCAATTTAAAAAAATAGATCCATCGAAGCATGTATTCAAAGATTCTAAGGAGTCAAAGCCCCTGGATTTTTAGCATAGGCTATGAAATGAACTATTTCAAAGTATCCTCCTTATCAATCATGCTTACAATAAGTTTGACAGCAGAGCATTAATCCAAATACAGGCAGTCCTTGTTTTGCAGAGCCGTGGGGGAGCATAAAAATGACTAGGCAAGCTAAACATGCAACAAGATCTTAATCATCAAGGTGAAAATTACAATTGTTCTGTGACCTTTACACATTTTTACCAAAAATCTATTAACATTATCAAAAATTTATAACATATTTGTATATGGAAATAAAAATTAAAGAAATTTTAACACAGTCATTTAAAACATAACAAAGACAAATTATAGTGTTTTATTTCCTTATAAAAAACGTACCTAGAATAGTGGGTACATAGGGCAAACTTAGGAATATATAACTGAAACTGCACTACACCTCAGACCAAAAACAACTCAAATCCCCAGAGGTGACCTCTTAAACAAAACCTTGTTTGGGAAAACCTCAAAATCAA
This sequence comes from Ailurus styani, assembly GCA_002007465.1. Taxonomy (NCBI): domain Eukaryota; kingdom Metazoa; phylum Chordata; class Mammalia; order Carnivora; family Ailuridae; genus Ailurus; species Ailurus styani. The sequence goes on from LNAC01000421.1 coordinate 338,539, forward strand.
AAACAATGATGTAGATTTATGTTCCTTACCATAGAAAAACGCTACATGTAAACTTATCAAAAACAGATATGTATACTATACCATTTTTAGAAAATCATGTACATACAAAAAAAAATTTACAAGGATAGTTGTGTAATGCCCACTTAATCCTTAACACCCCTGACAACTAAGTCAGAGACCGTCTTTTGGGTCGTCTTTGAAAAGAATGGACTTCTCCCACCATGTTAATCAGATTTGATTTTAACACTTAGCATGTCTACCTTCCACGACAGACTTTGTCATAAATATCCATGGAGCAAATGAATGAATGAATGGAGGTAATGTGGGAATACTACGGAAAGATGGTGGGTATCAGCCTGTCTTGGCTGCACTTAGATAACCAAGGAAAGTCAAGCTGCAGGTGTGAATCCAACCAGACATATTCCTTACGTATTTTGAACAATAAGACTGGAACACAAATCTGAGAATCAAATATACCACCTCAGGACCTCCAAACTAGAAAGAATAGCTAAGGCTACAACAGATTGCAAGTCCCAAGACAGTGAGTAGAGGAAAAAACTAAAACTTCCTGCCTTTAACTTAGGTTTTCCATCTAATATAAATACAATCTACTCCATCTAAATCAATTTTCCTGGGGCATGTGGGTGGCTCAGTCAGTTAAGCACCTGCCTTCAGCTCAAGTCATGATCCCAGGGTCCTGCGATGGAGCCCCACATCGGGCTCCCTGCTCAGTGGCAGGCCTGCTTCTCCCTCTCCCTCTGCTTGCCACTCTGCCTACTCATACGCACGCTCTCTGTCAAATAAATAAATAAAATCTTTTAAAAAATTTAAAAATAAAGCAATTTTACTACCCCTCTAAGAAGAAAAGTAGAGCTAGTAAATATAAAAACAAAAGGTTTAGGCACTTAATATTATTAATAATTCATATATTGCACAAAAAGTCAATAGTTACAAGGCTACTGGTTTTTTTAAGGTCCAGGAGTAACCAAAATAAGAAACACTAAAATGTTTTCTATTTTGGCCTGAAAAAACACAAGGCTAATTATACAGCTTGTTCATTTGAACAAGCATCTGAAAAATAAGGATACTCAGAAATATTCTAAAGATTTATACCGCACCCAAATTTTACAGACACGATACTGGGATTATCGAAATAAGGACAGAATGTTCTCTTTAGTATCTTTAAAAACCAATGTTTTAAAGAAAAATTCTTTTTTATTCAATCTGGTTTTTATACCTTTTTTCTACTAAGTCAAATACCCAAATTCCATGTTATATTCAGAATATCAAGTATGACTCTAGACATGACCAGTATCTTAAGTTTACCAAATAACTCAAATATTTTAGCCATGAAGTAAAAAATACATGTCAACTTCTACAATTTTCTATTTTTACAAGGTACAGTAAACAGTTTTACTTTACACTTGCAACCCAGTCCCAAAACTAAATCAGTTTGCGATCCAACTGGTAGCCTCACTGTCCTTGCCAAAAGCAAATCTCAAACATTAACCAGAGTTCTAAAATTTTTGGAAAAAAGAAAAAAAAAAAAGAAAGACCCTCAATACAAAAAGACATTCTTTTATTCTGGCATCGAGAAAATAATTTTGATTAACCAAAAGCTTTGAACTCATAGTAAAGTTTAGTTAAAGCACAAATTGCTAATTACTATACTATTTTCCATTATCACCCAGGAAAAGACCAAATGTGTCAGGAAAATTAAATTCTTAGAAGGGGAGGTCGCCTGGGTGGCTCAGTGGGTTAAAGCCTCTGCCTTCGGCTCAGGTCATGATCTCAGCGTCCTGGGATCGAGGCCCGCATCAGGCTCTCTGCTCAGCGGGGAGCCTGCTTCCTCCTCTCTCCTCTCTCTCTGCCTGCCTCTCTGCCTACTTGTAATCTCTCTCTCTGTGTCAAATGAATAAATAAAAATCTTTAAAAAAAAAAATTCTTAGAAGGGGAAAAGAAAACCATGTTTTAAAGTCGCACAGAGAGCCAGGTAGATCAGACTGATGCTGCATGGAGAAACCTGAACAACTCTGACAACATAAATTAACTGGGGCAAAAACGAAGACAAAACATGAAAAGTGTATTACCTACAGTCCTGAGGTCAGCATTAACATGCTAAAATAAGAGTATCAGCACAGTGCTGCCTTCTGAGCAGAAAACGACCAATAGCCTGCTCAATTACGTATTCAACAATCAGCAAACATTTTTTTTAAAGATTTTATTTATTTATTTGACAGAGAGAGAGATCACAAGTAGGCTGAGAGGCAGGCAGAGAGAGAGGAGGAGGCAGGCTTCCTGCTGAGAAGAGAGCCCGATGCGGGGCTCGATCCCAGGACCCTGAGATCACGACCTGAGCGGAAGGCATAGGCTTTAACCCACTGAGCCACCCAGGCGCCCTCAGCAAACATTTCAACACCTTCAAAGAGCCCTTCCCTGAATTAATAAATGGGAGTGGCAATGACATTTATATCAGTTTCTCTAAAGTAAACCACCAATACAAGTAGATTCTTAGAACAATTAAAATAGCAGTGTCTCATCTTATTAAAAATAATAGTAACTATTTCAGAACAACTTACCAACAACACTGAATAGAAACCTGGCTGTGTCTCCCACTGTTTCAACTGCTCCTCTGCTGGTTTCAACACAGCAGTATCCTGACTGGTGGCCTGTGTTAACACCTGAAGAACAACAGTGCTGGCACTATTGAGATCCATGGAAACCTGGTAACGATAAGTGAACATACTTGAATAAACATACATAAAAAAAATAACAGTAACATAATGGAGAAAAAGCTTCAATGTTCTGAATTACTCCCATACTTCAATCATTTACCTACTCTTGCATGTTTTCTGCTGGATTTCTCTTTTTACTATGTATCACCCATACTTTAAAATTCCAGTAATTCAATTTTTTTTTGCTTAGTTTTTTTTTTTTTTTAAAGATTTTTTATTTACTTGTCAGAGAGAGAGAGAGAGTACTGGCAGGGGAAGAAACAGGCAGAAAGAGAAGCAGGCTTCCTGCTGAGCAAGGAGCTGGATGCAGGACTCGATCCCAGAACCTTGGGATCATGACCTGAGCCAAAGGCAGACGCTTAAATGACTGAGCCACTCAGGCATCCCCAAGTCAATTTTCTTCTCATGGAAAGTGCCTTCATTGTCCCATAAATAGAAGGTAATAGTATACTGGGAACAAACAAGAAACCTACACACTAAAACCAAAGTTACTTAATTCTGACTGAATATCACTGTCTGCCTAACACTAAGCAGAAAGTCCTCTGTCTTAGTTTTTAAAAGGAAATTAATAACTGTTATAAAAGAATTAACCACTTTATCCCTGCTTAAGATCAAAAGGAAGGAAAATGAAAAAGAAGTTCTTAGACTCACTGGCTAAGTACCTCAGAACATCATCTTATATGCCACCAAAAATACATGTGCAAAACATTTTTTGTAAGTTAAAAGACAAATGTGCAGTCAAGAAATACTGAGGGGGAAAAATAAACTAAATCAACAAATACAAAATATAATACAAAAATTTAAGTCCTAAGTTAGAAAGGATCTTAAGAGTTGGATCATCTAATCCTATACCAAGTCATCTGAAGCCATTCTAAAAATCCAGTTAGCAATTTGTTGAATTCCCTAGCATTGTTTCTTTTTTTTTTTTAAAGATTTTATTTTATTTATTTTGACAGAGAGAGATCACAAGTAGNTTTGTTGAATTCCCTAGCATTGTTTCTTTTTTTTTTTTAAAGATTTTATTTTATTTATTTTGACAGAGAGAGATCACAAGTAGGCAGAGAGGCAGGCAGACAGAGAGAGGAGGAAGCGGGCTCCCTGCTGAGCAGGGAGCCCGATGTGGGCCTTGATCCCAGGACCCTGAGATCATGACCTGAGCCAAAGGCAGAGGCTTTAACCCACTGAGCCACCCAGGCGCCCCCTAGCATTGTTTCTAATCACCCCGAAACAGTATGCAATTGTATACTTACTCCATTGTTCACAACACACTTATATGACGTATGTAAGACTAAAATTAAAAGCTAAAAATAGAAAATAAACCTCAGTGCAGAAGTGACTGAGAATTAGCCTTGTGATTGTAGTTGCATCTAAAGCTGAAAACTGTTCCATATAGTAAAAGTCTGAAGGTCATTAATCCATAAACATAGCCAAAGCAAACACCTCCTAAGACTTGTAATTAGACTACAATTACTAATGAAAACAGAAGGTCCCAAATGCTAACTCAACAAGAAATGACCCAAAGTATGAAACCCTCCAAGGAAAAGTAACCATTCCAAAGCCTATGTTAGTAAAGCAGAACTAGGACACAAATGAAGTGAAAAGGAAGATGTGGAATTATTTTTAAGATTATATCATATTAAAAAAAGATTATATCATATTTAACTCAATACATCCAAAATATTATCATTTCAACATATAATCAATATTTTGAAAAACTAATTTAGATATTCTTTGCTTTTTTTAATGCTAAGTCTTCAAAAATCCTGTGTATTTTACACTTAGAGCATATCTTATTTTGACCTAACCACATTCCAAGTACTCAGTAGCCACATGTGGCTACTGGCTACTGTATTAGCATAAGTCTGGAAAAGTCTTAATCAAAATGTGGTCCAAGGGCTGTCAACACCAGCAACACATCCCAGAAATAAAAATTCTCAATTCTCTCTCTCTATACCTACATCGTGAAAACAATGGTTGGAGGTCAAAAAATTGTAAGTTCTTAGTAAGTTCTCTAGGTAAATCTAACTGCCAAAGTCGGAGAAGTACAACTTTTGAACATCTAAAACTAAGGTACATCTGAAAGTCCAGCTAATGCAGTGGATGACAGAATGTACAGCAGTTTCTATTATACATTCCTACAAAGAAGAATAGAAAGGCCCTGATCTGCAGTTCTTATAAGGAACCATTATTAAATGAAGAACATGAATTCAGTGATTCTTCCCCCAATAAATGGAAGAGCAGCTGGCTCTTTTATTTGAAAAATAAAAATTTTTTAAAAAGCACCAATATCTGAGCATATATATATTATATCCCAAGCATTGTATTAAATGCTTTCCTTATTCACTTATTTATTCCTAATAATAATTCTAGGTAGTAGATACTATTACTACCATCTTTTAAGCAGAAAACTAAAAAAATCAGAGACCTTACCTTGCAAAGGCCACAATCTATGAAATAGCAGGGCTTAGACTTGAACACCAAAGCCACTGGCCTTAATCAGTATCTAATACTGTCTTCCTTGAGGGTCAGAACTGATGTCTACTACAACTTTCTAGTGCCAGGAGCCCAACAAGATACATGATCTATGCTTGCTTAACAGGTATTTGGTGAATAAAAGAAAGCGGCCAATTTTGGAGCAAAGTACTTTATAAAGAACCGCATGGCAGCTAATTAACAGATCTATACGGTAAAACTACTGAAAGCCTGCTGCATACCAAGCACTGTTTTAGGGGCTGGGAGTAAAGAAGCCAACTAAGCCGTTTTCCTGGCTTCATGCCACTTACATTCTAGTGTAAGAAGTGATTTTGTTTTTTTAAAAAAAAGGAGGGGGAAAGAAAAAATCAGAAGTAGTAATATGATGAAAATACAATAACGTTAAAGATCAACTGCAAGTTTCCTTTGGGTATTCAGGGAGGACTTCTTTTAGGTAAGTGACATTTACAAGAGACATGAAAGACAAGAGAACTAGGTATGCAAAGATCTGAAAGCAGAGCTCCAGACAGGGAAAACAATGGGAAACAAGGCTGTAAGATTAAAAACAAACTTAAGAAGGCCCGTGTAACTGACACTTAATGAGAAAAAGGGAAAATGGAACGAGATGAGGTTGAAGTAGGCAGGAAAAGATCATGTATGACCTTGTAGGAGAAAAAAAGGGTATGGACTTTTGTACGTGTACCAAAAAAAAACAGTGGAAGAATATGTGAATATATGAATATGAATGTAATAGACAAAAGGTTCTACTAACATTCATCCCCACCCAACCAACCCTACCCTTCAAGAAAAAAGAAAAAGGCCATGTCTATGGTTGAACTGGTGACTGACAAATCTCTTCTCTTTTTAAAGGTCTGTTTGTTTCTTCACTGCATTTAGCAAATTACCTATGGGTGACACTTGGACAACACATCAAGAATATTCTGTTCCCCTACAGATGTTCTTTCACCTACTGGTTTTAACATTTTAGGGGCTACTACTTGAAAAATAAAATCACTAATTATTGTCAACCTCCAGAGCAATTTTTAACTACAGCAGAAATTGTGCAGAGCACTCACACACACACATCTCTTCACATTTGTCTGGAAGGCAATCCTGAAGTCTATATACTTGTATCCTTTATGCTTGGCTTTACACTCACCATTCACCTATTCTAATGGAAGCTGCTAGAGTTTCCATCCCTATCTCCTTCCAGTTTCTTGCTCCATCCAGGTCCTCCACAGAAGCATATACCCTGTCCCTCTGCACCCTCGTTCCCAAGAAGCCCATCCAGCCTGGGACAAAGAGCTCAGTTTCATTTATTTCTGGAGAATCAATTTTGTGCCAAGCACTATGATCATTGTTAGGATGGTAAGATCCAGAAAGGTCCCAAATTCGGGGACATAATGAAGTGGGAAGCAGAGAGAACTATTCTAATCATTAAAACAGACTGTAAAAAGATTCTAGAATACTGGTTGGAATCCAGAGTGTATTTCCTCCACAGAAACAATATTATGAGCGGTTCATCTAATGAGTAAAAGGCTTTTAAAGTCAGAGAAAGAAGCCACCATTCAGACCTTCTACTGGAAAGATTACTAAGTGCTAATTAACTTATAAAGGAAGCTTTAAAAGGCAATCAGCTCCTAAACTGCAGATTAAATGCATCATCAAAAATAACGACTCAGGAATGACAGACCTATAATAGATTATTTAAAATACCATACTGCAGGGCGCCTGGGTGGCTCAGTGGGTTAAGCCTCTGCCTTCAGCTCAGGTCATGATCTCAGGGTCCTGGGATCGAGCCCAGCACTGGGCTCTCTGTTCAGCGGGGAGCCTGCTTCCCCCCTCTCTCTGCCTGCCTCTCTGCCTACTTGTAATCTCTCTCTCTGTCGAATAATAAAATCTTAATAAAATAAAATAAAATACCACATTGCTAGAGACTGTTAAATATTTTAAAGATGCCATAACAAGACTATAAAAGCAAATCTGGCATGTGGAATAATATCACTGTTATAAAAGAGAAATAACTTACAGCCATCAAGAGTTGTCCAGGATCAGGGAGCAAACCAGGACATAGCAGAGTGAGGCCTGATAACCAATTCTCTGGGACACAAGCTCTCCCCACTAGAACAGAAAATGGCCTCACCACACCACCTGACTTCCCCAACACCTTTACAAACACAGCATGTTCTCACATGACAGGTTCCTGCAGAAAGAATCAAAAAGATTCCTGAATCCATTATTATCTAAAAGGATCACGTTTTCTATGTAATAAATATTCATACGGTACTCAATTGCAGAATTCTTTTGAAAGGACATCAGTGGCGATGAAGAACTGTAGAACAGGGAGAATGTATTGAGTCATTCAAATATAACAGTGTGGAAATAAACTTCATTTGAATAAAAGATACACGACTACTAACTACTGGCAGTCAGGTTAGAGGGTGGTTCACCCAGCAAACTAACCTTCAATACCTTTTTTTGGAATTAGCATGCCGAAATTTAATAGGGTTGCTACTGTTATTTCCACTTGGTAATGAAGCAGACACATGGCTCGGCTCCAAAAAAACCTCAAGACCTGAGAGTAAAAGAGAAAGACAAAGGGGGAAGAAGAAGGGAGAGGGGAGGGTAGTAGGGGAGGGGTAGTACAGGAAAGACAGACACTGACTAACTCCTGGGAAGAGCTAAAGGTATTTCTCAAAGAACTTGAAAGGATCTTCATGGAGACCATCACCAGATAAGCATGAAGGCCAGGAAGCAAGTCTCTCACAGCAGAAGCGCAGGTGTGCCCCGATGTACAGATGTCTCTGCGTAGTAACAGAAATCCTCTACCTGTATTAAAAGAATGAATGCCGTGACACCTGGGTGGTTCAGTTGTTAAGCATGTTCCTTCAGCTCAGGTCATAATCCCAGAGTCCTGGGATTGAGCCCCACATCGGGCCCGGCTCAGCGGGAAGCCTGCTTCTCCCTCTCCCACTGCCCCTGCTTGTGTTCCCTCTGTTGTTGTGTCTCTCTCTCTCTCTCTCTGTCAAATAAATAAATAAAATCATAAATAAATAAATAAATAAATAAATAAATAAATAAATAAATGCCTAGGTTTCCTAATTAATAATGTACACAATGAGGTTGCTCTGATTTTCATTAACGTGCCTAACTTCAATTTTGTAGGCAAGAGGTGAAAATCCTTGTATTTTATTAGTTCTGAACTATAAAAGATATTATTCAAAATCTAAATGTATGTTCTTTTTTCTCTAAGAATAAGAAGAAAGGAGAAGGTGCAAATTAAAAGGACAGGCACTTCACCTCACTATTTTACAACTCAGTTCAATTTATTACTGGAGTTATTGTATTCTTTAATACTATTAAAGTCTAAGCAACCCAGGAATAAGTGACCGAGAGCCTAAAAATACTCATACTCCATAACTGGACTTTCTAGGCTCATTAGCGGAAGTCACTTTCCAAATTCTGGAAAAATCCAAAGTCCAAAGATATACAGATGTGCCTGTAGCTGGAAACTTACTAACTTTCATTAAAACAAACAAGTAGACAACGGAAAACTCAGCACCCCGGCCTGCCACCAACAGACAGACTTCCCAGTCCTGCAGTGACTTTAATTTCAGCCATGATGATTTTCTACCACATTATCTTTGTCTTTCGTTCTAAAACACGCCACACAAACAATAACTCACCACTATTAAATATTAAATTGGTGAGTGAAATGACTTAGAAAAAAAAAGATGTACAATAAAAATGGAACAAAAAAAGTTTCAAAATCAAAAAACGCTCCCCCTGGGCGCCTGGGTGGCTCAGTGGGTTAAAGCCTCTGCT
>LNAC01000421.1:355067-450522 GCA_002007465.1 Ailurus styani
AAAAAAAAAAAAAAAAGATTCTCTCTGTCCTCCCCCTCTGTACCTTTCCCTTTCCCCACATGCATGCTCTCTCTCTCTCTCTCTCTCTCTCTCTAAAAAGGAAGGGAGGGAGGGAGGGAGGAAGGAAGGAAGGAAGGAAGGAAGGAAGGAAGGAAGGAAGGAAGAAAGAAGAAAAGAGAAATGGGGCACATCAAGGCAGCAAAATTGAGCAGTACCTTTTACTGGGAATAGCTAACACCCTTTGTTCTAATCCTGCTCCCTCTAATCAACTTCCTGATATTTAGTTTATCATTAGATTTTTCTACATTCATCCATTCATTCAAGTATTTACCGAACACCTACAAATGCCAAGTATCATTCTAGGTACTTCAAATGTCTCGATGAACTAAAAAGACAAAAAAAATCTTGGCCCTTATAGAAAGTATAATCTAGTGGCGGAGACAGGGAAATAAATGGATAAACTATACAGTACTTAAGAAGGCAGTAAACAGGACCAAAAGACAGCTGTTAAGAGAAGTTCAGTCCAATAAACACAAATGTGTGTGTCTCACTGGGAGTTTTTAGTAAAACGGCATTGATAAACTACAATAAATCTCTTGTCTATTCAGTGTACACAAGTGTCCCTCATGACTGAGTACTTCCTAATAGGAAAAGTTAAAAAGCTTATCCTAGTGGGACCTGGGTGGCTCAGAAGGTTAACCATCTGCCTTCAGCTCAGGTCATGATCCCAGGGTCCTGGGATCGAGCCCTGTATCAGGCTCCCTGATTAGCAGGGAGTCTGGTTCTCCCTCTCCCACTCCACCCATTCGTGGTCTCTCTCTCAAACAAATAAAATCTTTTTAAGACAGTCTCTTTTTTTTTAAAGATGTGATTTATTCATTTGAGAGAGTGAGTGAGAGAGACAGCGCAAGGTGGGGGAGCAGCAGGCAGAGGGAGAGGGAGAAGTAGGCTTCCTGCTAGCAGGGAACCCAAAGCTGGACTCGATGCCAGGACCCTGGGATCACTACCTGAGCTGAAGGCAGATGCCTAACCGACTTAGCCACCCAGGTGCCCCTAAATAAAATCTTAAAAAAAAAAAAAAAAGCTTCTCCTAAACAACAGTGACCCCCAGCAAGGTACTGCCAGTCCTGAGGCCTCAACTACTGTCACCATCACCCTCTTTGACATCTCTTTAGTTGAAACAAACAAAAACCACATCTGTATAAAAACTACAAAAGAAGAGCAATTATGGTTATTGGCTTTAAAGTTCCTTCCCTTACATAAAACAAAGAAAAAGGAAGGAAAGGCAGGAAGCTAGATTTTGAGCAAGATACAGTTCTTTGAACTGGAGTAATAACACAGCCCAAATTTCATACTCTAACTGATCGGATTTAACTTTAGAAGAACCTCTCACTAAGTGCTAAGGGATCATCAGTCTTCTCAAATATACACAACTTTTATTGACAGTTTCCAACTACCGGTCCAGGACATCAGTCTATAACACTGTCTTAAAAGAATTTCATTCTTGAGACTCCTGGGTGGCTCAGTCAGTTAAACGTCTGCCTTCGGCTCAGGTGATGATCCCAGGGTGCTGGAATCGAGTTCCCTCACCATGCCACAGCTCCCCCTCAGCTCTCTGCTCAGTGGGAAGCCTGCTTTTCCCTCTCCCTCCTGCTCCGCCTGCTTGTTTGCACACTCTCTCTCTGTGTCAACTAAATAAATAAAAACTTAAAAAAAAATAAAACAGGGCAAATCATTTTTTTAAAAAATCTCATTCTTGGGCGCCTGGGTAGCTCAGTGGGTTAAAGCCTCTGCTTTCGGCTCAGGTCATGATCTCAGGGTCCTGGGATCGAGGCCCGCATCAGGCTCTCTGCTCAGCAGGGAGCCTGCGTCCCCCTCTCTCTCTGCCTGCCTCTCTGCCTCCTTGTGATCTCTCTCCCTCTGTGAAATAAATAAAAAAATCTTTAAAAAATAAAAAAATAAAAAAGTCTCATTCTTGGAAGAATCTAAGGAGTCACTGCATTTATAAAAGCTCATTCATTAAAACGTATATGGGCTGCATGCCATCAATGTCCACACGATTAGGAAATAGAATACATTTTATCATTAAAATAATGTTTTCAATCATTAAAATAATTTTTCTATCACTTTGGAGCCATTTATCAATATCAGTTCTCTAAGCAGTAAATATAGCTGATCCTCCAACAATGCCTATAACTTGGACTCTCCAGAACTTTAACTAATTAGCCTACTGAGGAGAAGCTTTAACAGTAACAACCGTTGTTTTAAGTCACGAGTATTATATCCTATATTCTTACAACGCAGTAAGCTAAAGAAAATATTAAGGTAATCGTAAAGATGAGAAAATACATTTACAATACTATACTATATCAAACAAAATATACCTGTAAATGGACCCACAGATTTCAAACCCATATTGGTCAGGGGCCAACTGCATATCTGATGTAAGCATTTTGTTTTATTGACCAAGAAACTGTGTCCCAAAGAGGTTAAGGAGATAAACTGTGACTTCTCTAAAGTCCCAGCCTCATTAGCAACATTTCTAGAACTAGTTTACAAGTCTACTATGCCAACCCAACACTCTACTGACTACCACGTGTTTCATTTTCATCACCGTGTTGTCCATTAATACCTCAAGTGAAATTAACTGATGTGATTTTTTTTTGTTTTAGACTTCAGAACCAAAATACAACCTCGAGACTGTAGCTCAATTTCCTGCTAAATTATGTTACATAAAAAGTGAAAACCAAAATTAATGGAGTCAATGAAAATACCATAGGCAACATTAACGAGGTAAAACTTAGAAGACGTTTTAAACAACTAAACAGGGGCTCCAACATGGCTCAGTCCTTAAGCGTCTTGCCTTTGGCTCAGGTCATGATCCCCAGGGTGCTGGGATCCAGGCCCACATCAGCTTCCTGCTCCACGGGAAGGCTGCTTCTCCCTCTCCGACTCCCCCTGCTTGGGTTCCCTCTCTCGCTGTCTCTCTCTGTCAGATAAATAAATCTTTAAAAATAAATAACTAAAAACAACTAAACAAAGAATTATTATAAAAAATATACAATAAACCCTTGTGAATCAACAAAATAAGAAATACAAAAAAAATTGGACAAAGGGTATAAATAGACAATTCATGAACAGAAAAAGCCAAATGGGTAATAAATACCAGAAGACATGCTACCTTATTGCTTATTACAAATCTAAAAAACAGAGCTATTACGTCACAATCATCAGATTAGCAAAAATTAGAAAGTCCAAAAATATTCAACACTAGCAAGAACATCTGGAAATAGAGACCCTTATGCGCTGCTGCTAAGGCCATACATAGGTACGACCACTTTGGAGAGCAATCCTGCCATCTCTAATAAACTTAAGAGAGTGTGTGTGTGTGTGTGTGTGTGTGTGTGTGTGTACACGTGTGCGCGCACGTGTATCCTATGACAAACATGGTATATCCTATGACCCAGCAGTTCCTCATTGGTACTATAACCAAAGAAACTCCTACACTGGCTTACGGGGAGGAGACAAGGGTAAAGGGGCTCATCTTGGGAATTGTCTATAATAAGAAGAGACAAGATATGTCCATCTATAGTGGAATAGGTATATCAACTCTATCTTGTAGAACTGCTTTCCTCTGACTGGAAAACTTTTGCCCCTAGATATCTGCATGTCTTGTTTTTTAAATTCAATTCAGTCTTTGCTCAAGTTATGAATTTTATGAATTCATCAAGTAGGTTATCCCGGACCACCAAATTTGAACTACCTGACCCTTCAACCCAGAATCCTTCTGGTCTGAATATCTTCCTTAATTTTTCTACATAACATTTTAATTATTTGACATTCTAAAATCTATGTGTTTTTTGTCCTGACTCCCCCAGTTAGAACTTAAGATACAGAGACCAGGAACTTCAATTTGCTCAAAGGCATATTGCCAGAATCTAAAAAAGTACCTGGCATATACGAAAGCAATGACTAAATATTTGTTAAATAAATAAATTCAATTGCTAAATCACAATCTCTGCGTATACTTGTGTAAAGTCACAAAAATGAACCCATCTCTGACTTTTTAAGCCCATCAATCTCACCTCCAGAGTATTTAACAATCCACCTTGTTTCAACTCTCTGGTAATACAACTTGCATTCACAGTACTCAACAAAGAAGGAGCTTCTACTGGCCACCCACTACTCTGAGAGATAGATAAATAAATAAATAAATAAAATAAGTCTTTGAAGTTCAGTTTGAAAATGGCAGCAGCGGCTGGGTCCTGGGTTTCCAGGCTGCTAGGTCAGTCTAGGGCCCAAGTGGGACAGTCCTTGTCAAGTGGCGTCCAGGACAAGGAGGGCTCCGCTCACATGTGGAAGACCCTCGCCTACTCTGTAGTGCTCCCAAATGTGAAAGCAAGCACCTTCCTGAAGCTGCATCACAAGAGCATGAGAGATTCGAGTTCATCACCTACCTCCAAATCCAAATCAGGTTCAAGGCCTTTCCTTGGGGAGATGGTAATCACACTCTATTCCATAACTCTTATGTGAATCCACTCCTGACTGACTGACTATGAAGATGAAAAAAGAGAACCCGGACCACTATCCAGTTGGGAACCACAGCACTGGTTTGGAGCCTGACTCTGCACAGGGACCAGAAAAGTAAACGGAACCTTAAGCTCACCTTCCTTACTTGTATCAAATGATGACCACTATACTGATCTTCCATCCCTTTGGTTACAGCAGGAGATGGCTTAATACATAGCTTAGATTAGATCACAAAAAACAAAAGAATCTTGACATTCAACTATGAAGCGGAAAAAAGACAACAAAGCTGTTTCAGAAGAACTTAAGTGGAAGACGTAGCTCAGCCTAAGCAGGCTGGGTAAAGCCTGGTGGAGCAGGAAAGGGGAACAAGACAGCACTTATGCTGGGCCATGAAAGTGGAGCAGGAGTTACCCAAATGATTATGAGTGTTTATCAAACAGATAATGGGTACATTCTAGGCAGAAGACACACACCATATTAATGTCTCAACTTTAAAAAACAATCTAACACTTCTGAAGAAATGCAAATAGTTCAGCCTGACAGAATAATGTGAGGCAGAAGAAAGCAAAAACCGGGGGCTGGGGCGCCTGGGTGGCTCAGTGGGTTAAAGCCTCTGCTTTCGGCTCAGGTCATGATCTCAGGGTCCTGGGATCGAGGCCCACATCGGGCTCCCTGCTCAGTGGGGAGCCTGCTTCTTCCTCTCTCTCTGCCTGCCTCTCTGCCTACTTGTGATCTGATCTCTCTCTGTGTGTCAAATAAATAAATAAAAATCTTTAAAAAAAAAAAAAGCGGGGGCTGGGTGCTTCAGTCAGTTAAGCGCCTGCCTTCGGCTCAGGTCATGATCCCAGGGTCCTGGAATCGAGTCCCACGTTGGGCTCTCTGCTCAGCGGAGAGTCTGCTTCTCCTCCTTGTGCTCTCTGTCAAATAAATCAATAAAATCGAAAGAAAGAAATGAAAGAGAAGAAAAGAAAAAAGAGAGAAGCAAGCAAGATCCAAATCACTAAGGATGGTATTTCCTAAATTTGCTAGTTTATATTTTAATCTGAAAGTCTGAATGGGAAGACTGCAGAAAAATAGTACAATCTGCCTATTAAAAAAAAAGGAAGGGTAAAGAGGGATTGATATCCATTCTTAGAAGAAAGGAAATTACTTAGAATGTTTACACAAAAGTGTAAAGTCTGAACCAAGGAGGTTGTTGCAGGGAAAAATGCATGAAAGATGTAGAAGATCAGTAAATGATTAGAGGGTTTTTTGGGGGGAGGGTAGCACTTAAGGGTAATAAGAGGGAAAAGTTAAGATTTGGGGTACCTCCAACTGAATGACAATGATTACAGAAGGAAGAGAAGCAACTTGAGGAAAAGTGAGATATGTAATTTTTGAGTTGAACTTAAGGTATCTTAAGACAACCACAATGAGTAATATGTCCAAAAGAGACAGAGATTTGTTAGTCTAACAATTAAGACCATGGCTGCAGTCACCAGAGACAAGACCATTCAAGAGCAGGCAGAGGCAAGAGAGCAGAAGACCATGCCTCAGTGTGAAACGAGTATCTGAAGCATCAAAGAGAAAAAAATACACCAAGGAAAGACTGGTCAAGACACAAAGAAAGAGCCCACAGGGTGACAGCAGCATAAGAGAATTTCAAAGAGGACAACTACTCAAAATGTCAAATGATGAAAAAGATTCTACTAGACTTCACAACAAAGAGAGCAATGGTCACTACCATCCATTAACATCAGTGACTGCAGTGGACTGTCAGACTTCAATATACTGGGGGGAGGTGGAAATAAGATGGCAGAGAAAATGAATACAGGTAACTCTTCCAGACATTCAAAGGAAATAGAGATGGAACTGAAGAGGAATTTGGAGTGAAGACAATATATTTAAGATAAGTGTGTTTAAATCTTAGTAAGTTAGTGCTAGTTGAGAGTAAAAAGGGAGTAACCAAGTGTTATGCACTGAAATGTATTCCCCCAAAGCCCTAGAACCCTCAGTAGTGGAGGTAAGATTTTTGAAGAGGTGATTAAGTTAAAATGAGGTCATCAGAGTGGGGTCTAATCCAACACAAGTGGAATTCTAATAAGAAAAAGAGACACCAGAAATTCTCATGCACAAAGGTGCATCTCTAAGTCAAGGAGAAAAGCCTCAGGGGGAAATCACTCCTGCTAGAACCCAGATCTTGGACCTCCAGCTTCCAGAACTGTGCGAAAATAATTCTGCACTACTTAGGCCACCCAGTTTGTGGTATTCTCTTACAGCAGCCCCAGAAAACTAATATAATACAACAAGGAAACATTGTCCCTGAGGAGAAAAAACTCAGAGCACAACGAGAGATGAACAGACAGAAGCAGACCCACTGAAAGGTGAAAGAGGACAAAAAACAATTGTTTCCCACCAATGTATTTCATTTTCTCTGTGAAGAAGTGACCTCATCCACGAAAGAGTCAGGAGAGAAGGTGGTGGGTTCATAACCACTATCTGAAATAGCAGTCACTAGCAACACACAGAATTATTGGGCTGCTCATCCATTACTCAATAAATGTTTGTTGTCGGATGAATACCTAGCTCTCATTCAATGAATACTTTAGTTTCATTTTATTAAAGGAGTAACCAGCAAAAGAAAAGCATTGGCATAAGTCAGAACCTGGGTTATGAATTTAATTATGTGACCTCATGCAAGTCACTTACCATTGCTGTGTCTCAGTTTCTTCAACCAGATGAATCAGACTTGATAATCAGCAAAAGACTGCCTCAGATCAAAATAAATGCTGTGATTTTTATGCAGGTCTATGCATGACCTCAGTCTTCCAACTTATTTCAACCAAAGTAGTGTGTCTCAAGCTTTAATATAAATTCTTATCATCTGGACAGCTTGTTAAATGCAGATTCTGATTCATTAGGTTTGGGGTTAAGCCCAAGCTTGCGCATTCTGAACAAACGCTGAGGTGATGCCATACACCACGTTTTGAGAAGCAAAGGGTGCAGAACACTGATCCAGCACAAGCTCTACAAAGCTTGTAATTGTGGGCTTATCTGTAATCAGCCTGATATTTAGAAAACTAAATAACGTCGCTCCAGACTCATACCTGCACTAAGTAAGTCTTCCCATTCCCTAAAACACTCTGAAATTAACTTGATGATAGTCCTCGTCTGGTGCAGATAGGAAAAGACAGAAATGAGTAATACTGGAATCAATAACACCATATTAGGAGAAGCAAGATTAAATACCAATGCACAGAAATAGGTGAAGGGGATTAAGGGGTGCAACCTTCCAGTTATAAAATAACTAAGTCACAGGGATGAAAAGTACAACACAGGAAATATGGTCACCAGTACTGTAAAACGCTGCACGGTGACAGATAGTAATGACACTTATCATGGACACTTATTATAGTGAGCACAGTATAATGTACAGAGTTGTCAAATCACCATGTTGTACACCTGAAACTAATATAACATTGTACACCAACTATACTTCAAGGACTACAATAAATATAAATACAATTACACATATATATGAACATACATACAACACAAAGGTCAAAATCCATCTAATCATATTATCTTTCTCAAAACACGAATATTTTTATATCTACAAAAACATATTTAGCTCTGGAAAAGTCTTCAGTATATTTTAACTGCCACATGCCTAAAAGGATTCTTTTGCATTATGGTTTGATCCTAAATGCAAACTTTCTTAATGGCACAAAATTTAAAGACTTTTACACTAATTACCAAATAACCTCCATGTATTTGTTTAGATCCTCCAATCCTATTGCCATGATTGAAGTCATTTGTGATGAGAATTTTCTTCTGCTCTAGGAAGTCTAACTAGGACAGAGACAGCCAAGCTGACCTAGGGCTATAATATATGGCCACGAACTATTGCTATAATTAAACTGTTTCTACTATTCCCTACACTAGGTTACAGGAGGAAAAAATTCCACAAGCCATTCACGACCAACAGGGATTTTCATTCTAATCTCAAAGCAATCTTCAGTGAGCAAAGATGAAAGAAAAGCTGTCATGCAATGGAAGACTACAGTCACTCTCCCCTTAACCTGAAGCCTCTAAACTGAAAAGAGAAGTTTAAAGTAACGTTAAAATGGAGTGAACGCCCTATACAAGGAAAAAAAAAATTATGGCTGTAAACTGCTCTTACCGTCTTCTGAAGAATATCCAATTCTCAATGGCACTACACATCCCTACAACCGAGCTCGCTTATACTGGGGTGGGGAGGAGATATGTCAGTTGCAATCTTGGCACTCGCAGGCAATTTACCACTTCTACCTAAATTGATTTAGTCAGGTCACTTCCAAACAATACTTTCCTCATTCCCCACTATGTAACAAAAGAATAAAGAAGAATGACAAATGCAATGGGCCTCAAAACAGTTTTGCTGAATCACAAATACCCCCAATATAAAGCTGCATAAGTCGCGGGGCTTGAGTACTGGCGGCCATACCTCAGCAAGCGGTTCCCCTCTGAAAATGTGTAACTTCCTTCACCTGTTCATTAAAGGCAAGGAAGGGTCTAACGTTTAATTAAAGCTTTCACAGTCTCGCTATTAGCATCAACGTAGTGCGTGCAATAACAATATACATTGGTTTTATACTAAAGATGACCACGTTCTCTCAGAATTTGCACCCCCATCCCCCAAGGGCAAATGCACCACCCTGGCCAGCAACCGCAGCCACAATGGGCACCCTATCCTCTTCTCATCTTGGCACCCCACTCCCTGTCTCCCTGCACCCCGATTCCCCCTCCACCAGGCCTCCCTCCCCCCAGCCCCAGGATGACTCGGCCAGCCCCCAGCTCCTAGTGGTTCCTAGGGTTACGCAGAGAGCCAAGCCTGCAGGCCGCCCTCGCCGCCTGACTGCTATGCCTGGTCTGCGGGTTGCCCCACGTTCTTCCCTCGCCTCTCAGGTCTCCGCTGCCCAACCCACACCTCCCTTCCACTCGCGCGCTCTGTAGCTCTCAGGCCTCACCGTTTGGATCGGTCCGGAACAGCCCGGCTCTCCTGCTTCCACTCCCCAACACCAAGCGAAGTCGGTTGGTCCCGCGCCCCACGCTTCCAATCTACACGCCGCCGCCTACTGATGCCGAAAGCGGCTTCTAGGAACGCGCCATGTTCAGCGTCGCGGCTCCAAACGACGCGGACGCGCGAATACTGCGTCACAGACACCCGGAACGCATGGAATGGGCAAAGCGAGAAGACGATAGGAGCACGGCAGAAGAGGAGGGAGGGGCTTCCCCTTCGAAACCGAAGGCGCCAGGGAGCTAAATCAGCTGTCTGCGCTTGCGCAGTAGAGAGCGACGAGCCTGGAGTCGGCCAGATGTGTAACCATGGGAACATGAACCCCGCGTAGCCCAACTACCAGAAGAATCGGTTGTGTCCTGGGTTGATTGAAGCTTGTTTGAATCACAACAATTTTCTCTTCCCATTTCCGGACACCTGTTCTAAACTATATTGTTATACGGATCCGTCTCATCTGCGGAGAGTTTTTAAAACAATCTTACTCTCTCACTGGTCAACCCTCTCGCGAAAATTTATTTATTTTTGAATTTTTTTTAAGTCTTACTCTTGCTGGGCGTTCCACTCCATAACTATAGCAAGAATGGAAAGATTAGAAAGGAAAAGTCCACTTCTGCCTGTCTCTGCTTCTAGCTAGCTTAATAACCTAAGTTTTCTTTAGAAAGAGGAGTTGTAAAGAAGTGGAGGGTTCACAAAGAATAAAAATAATTAACATTTACTGAACATTTAGAATGTGCCAGATACAATTCTAAGATCTTTACATGAATCATGTATTTATACAGATCCTCAAAACAATCTACGAGGTGCTTTTTATTACACCCATTTTATAGATGAAGAAACTGAAGCATAAAGTCAACTAATCTAAGGTCACACAGCTAGAAAGGACCATTATTAGAATTTGAAGCAGGCAACCATAAAACCTATGTTGAATATAAAGGTATTTATCACAAAAGGGGTGTTTTTTTTTTAAGATTATATTTATTTACTTGACAGACAGAGAAAGACAGCGAGAGAGGGAACACAAGCAGGGGCAGAGGGAGAGGCAGGCTTCCCACCAAGCAGGGAGCCTGATGAGGGGCCTGATCCCAGGACTCTGGGATCATGACCTGAGCAGAGGGCAGACGCTTAACGCTGAGCCACCCAGGCACCCACAAGGGCTGTTTTAAAAGTAAAAATAGGGGCACCTGGGTGGCTCAGTCGTTAAGCATCTGCCTTCGGCTCAGGTCATGATCCCAGAGTGCTGGGATCGAGTCCTACATGGGGCTCTCTGCTGGGTGGAAAGCCTGCTTCTCCCTCTCCCACTCCCTCTGCTTGTGTTCCCTCTCTCGTTGTGTGTGTCACTGTCATATAAATTTAAAAAATATACATATAACCACCAAGAAAGGAATGCCTAATCATAATATATGCATATACAATAAATTACAAATTGGCCTCTAGAAGTTATGTTGCCATGTGTTTATTGACATGTTAACACATTCGTAATACATTGGGAAGAGTGGGTTACAAAACAGTGTGTTCAATATGGTCCCATTTTTGGAAATGAATATATGCCAAAATGTTAACAAGGTTTGTCACTACTTGAATGGTATTGTGGGCACGTTTCATTAATTTCTTTACTTACCCTGATTGTATCTTCTAATTTTACTGAAAGGTAATACTTGTCAGGGTGGTTTTTTTTAAGATTTTATTTATTTGACACAGAGAGAGACAGCGAGAGAGGGAACACAGCAGGGGGACTTGGGAGAGGGAGAAGCAGGCTTCCCACCCAGCAGAGAGCCCCACGTGGGGCTCAATCCCAGAACCCCGGGATCATGACCTGAGCCAAAGGCAGATGCTTAACAACTGAGCCACCCAGGCACCCCAGTACTTAGCAGGTTTTAAATGTTCACAGAATCACATGGGATCTTGTTAAAACAGATCCCGATTCAGCTGGTCTGAGGTGGGACCTGAGAGTCTTCAATTCTTATGAGTATCCAGTTAATGACAATGCTATTGGTCCATAGATCACACATTGCGTTACAAGTCAAATATGCAATAAATACATATATATACACATACATATATAACCTAATTTGAATTACAATGAAGAAATTGATTTAGAAGAATAGATCTTTTCCATTTGGGAAAATGGATCTTTTGGAAATCTAATAAAAGCTATAAATTAGAAAAATGCACACACACACATTTTACCTACAATTCCAGGACCCCCAATAAGATGTACTTGGAGATCCTAGCTTTAGCTATATAAATGTAAGACCTAGTCATATACTTTGAACAAGACAAATATGTACAGGTATATAAATAATCTTATATTACTGCATTCCATGGCTATATTCTTATATTCTCAAGGTTCTTTAGGGAAAAAGGCAAATATTTACATTATCATTGGGCCTGTTCAGAGTATATTTGAAATATAAATATAAATTCAGTATTTTCCCCTCTAAACAGTTGAGAACTAAAAAGAGAAAGCAGAAAATTGATGAAGCAAATGACAAATTAAACACTGGCTTCCCTCACCCTTCAATCTCAACTAGTTTCCAAATGCAAATATGTTTAATAACTATGCAACTAATTTTGCCTCAATAATTATATTATGATTACTACTAAATATTTCCTATATGCCAGTTCTGTCTTTTAAGTGTCTAGCATTGAACTGTAGATATATCATATAATTCATTAATTTTCATCCTATCCTATATGGAGAGTATTCTTTTCCTCATTTTACAGATTGATTGATGTTCATAGAAATTCATCATTTGTCCACGTTCAAACTCTTACATGGAGGAACACAGACTCAAATTTAGATATATGCTTGGTAATTGATAGGATAAAAGAGATCAGGGAGCCTGGGTGGCTCAGTGGGTTAAAGCCTCTGCCTTCGGCTCAGGTCATGATCTCAGGGTCCTGGGATCAAGGCCCGAATCAGGCTCCATGCTCAGCAGGGAGCCTGCTTCCTCCTCTCTCTCTGCCTACCTCTCTGCCTACTTGTAATCTCTCTCTCTCTGCCAAATGAATAAATAAAATTTTTAAAAAAAATAAATAAAAAATAAACATTTTTGTCCTTCACCCTCCTCATCTGTAAAATGGATATAATGATAAGGCCTATTCCAGGGCGCCTGGGTGGCTCAGTGGGCTAAAGCCTCTGCCTTTGGCTCAGGTCATGATCTCAGGGTCCTGGGATCGAGGCCCGCATAGGGGTCCCTGCTCAGTGGGGAGCCTGCTTCCTCCTCTCTCTCTGCCTGCCTCTCTGCCTACTTGTAATCTGAACTCTCTCTGTGTCAAATAAATGGATAAAATCTTTTAAAAAAAATGATAAGACCTATTTTAGACAACTGTTCGAAAAGATTAAATGAAAACATGTACCCAAAGTACCTGGCTTGTAACTGGACAGCAAAGGATGTTATTATAACTTGCATGTTTCCCTCTCTTGACAGAGTTCCTTAAAAGCAGTGATCGTATCATGTTCATCTTCTTATTCCTAATATTTGACACAGCACCTGGAACACGTAGGTTCTCCAGAACTGTGTAATAAATTAATGATTAATGGAATGAAAAAGTAGTTGAAGATGCTACTAAGGTTAGGAATTTTTTCCCGAGTTAGAATTACAACAAAGAAAGACCAAAGCTTGGGGATGCATAACATATCATTTGCGCGAGGAAGAGGCAGCTTTGGTAATCCAAACAGAAGAAACTTTCCTCAAGAAAATACAGCACACACTGAAAAATTAAAAACTGAGAGTCGTTACACTGGCAGGCAAAACAGATATGGACCTCGTATTCATGGAGCTTACAATCGGATACACTGTCCTACCACAAAACCCAATACAAAAACTTAAACCCACATTTACAGCATTTCGGACTTTCTGCCTCTCTCTCCCTCTCACCAGAATGGACTCGGGAAGAGCACTTTATTTAACTCTGAATCGCCAGCACCCAGGAATTAATCGCAGCTGGAGCCCGATAAACGTTTCGGGAATGAATCAATGGCACAAAAGGAAGCAAAGCAATTAGTAGCCCTAGAGGAAGTAAAAATCCGTTACATTCCCAGAGGTCCTCTCCACAACCCAAGCAGCGAACTCACTCGCCCAAAGGAGCAAGCTCCTTATCCCAAGATGCTGGCTTCCCACCCGAGTTAGCTGGAAAACGGAAGCGAGGCACAGGACAGAAAGAAACCTTCTTTGGATTTCAGCGGTCCCAGCACCTGGCTTGATGAAACGTCCACACTCCTAACGGCATTATATAATTTAAACCGCCTCCACATCTTCGAGAGCACCACCCCGAAACTTACTGGACCACCTCCGCGCTGACAGGGAAGAGAAGTTCCGCTCTGCTTCTCAACTAGCCAATCCAAACAGCCAGGATCGGCGGCGCGGTGTCTTCTGGGATGTGTGGCCTCTCGAGTTTAGGGCTGCTCCTCATGACTACAATTCCCGGCGGCCACGGGGCCCCGAGGTCCGTCCCCTTTCTGGGGGCGGAGCCCACGGCGAACTGGGGCTGTGCCCTCGACCCTCCCCGACGTGGCTGGGAGTGGTGCAGGCAGTGCCGGGGTGGAAGTTCCCACGTGTGGTGCTGGGTAGTCGACTTGGGTCCACTCTGATCTCCAAGGCCTGTGGGTCTGCGCCCGCGGTGATGCCGAAGATCAAGTCGGGGACGAGCGGCCGCCGGCGCGAGCGGCTCAAAGAGAGCCGGGAGCTGAAGAGCGCCGGAGGTGGGGACAGCCGGGAGGGGGCTGTGTTAGGTCTGATCATCCCGCAGGACCCAGTCGGGGGCACGGACCGAGATCTGGGCCCAGGACTGTAAGGCCCGTGGTGGCGGCGCCCCCGGATCGCCGGCGGCAGGCCTTGCGGAAGGCCCCTGCCTTCCTTTCCTGGAGAAGAGGTGGCCTTAAAGCACTGTGTCACTTCGTCTCCGAGCGTGACGTTCCATGATGGCTCTCGGCGCAGAATCTTCCCCCAGCCACCCTGCTTTCTTCTCTGGGACGGTCTAATGTCTGCTTTCCCTCGGGAAGCTAAGGCTCTTTCGTATTTTCTTCCAGGACTCATGTTCAACACGGGAATTGGGCAGCATATTTTGAAAAATCCTCTCATTGTTAACAGCATTATCGATAAGGTGGGTGTGTAAGAGGAAAAGGAGAGACTTGTTGAATTATTGATTTTATTCCTAGGAATACTTCAACGTACAGAGGATGTCTGTCACAAAATAGATTATAAATATTTGTAGAGTGAATTGAAGAATTGTCTGGGATTCATAGGCTGACTTTGGCATGATTTGTTTTTATTCTGTGGGTCTGGGTTTCTCCTGGCTTCAAATTCTTTCTGTAGATTACTTACTTCATAGCTGGACATTTGTACTTGTTCAATTCCAGATTATTATTATTCTATTTCTAATCACTTTTTCTAGACACCATCTATCACTGTTTTTTATTTACTCCAGAGCCTAAAAAGATATCATAATGACAGCTTTAGAAGTATTTTCCACAGAGAAACTTTTATGGTACATCCAGTGCCTCACATAAACCCTTTGGAGTATTCTTGTATGGGTAATGTAGATGTTCTCTTACTGTTCTGGATGATCAGAGTGCTGTAACATGAAATTTATGTGGTACAGATTACTTTCAAGGTTGCAGAGGAGGCGTCCTGGAATTCTAGAGGGAACATTACATATTTTGAGGCTCTCATCTTGACCTAGTATTGTTTGCCAAATGAGGGCCTAATTTTTTAACCTTTTTGGCTCATGGATTTCCTTTGAGCATCTGATGAAAGCTGTATACCCAGAACACTGCAGCTTTGTGCATACAAACACCCTGGGTTGTGTACAATTTCTAGGTATTTCTATACCTGAAACCACACGTGTTGAAAATTGAGAAATCCCAGTACAACATGCTGTGATTCTCAAGGCAAGGTCGTCAGTCCTTTCTTGTTTGAACTTACTGATAAGAGTTGGTAAAAAGATGGTGTTGGAATCATTTCTGAGGTAGAAAACAGAAAGCCATTCCCAGCAAGAACTGGTATTCCTGCTTTTCTGACTCCTAAAAAAAATTTTTTTTTTTAAGATTTTATTTATTTATTTGACAGAGACAGAGAGAGCACAAGTAGGCAGAGCGGCAGGCAGAGGGAGAGAGAGAAGCAGGCTCTTCACCGAGCAGGGAGCCCAATGTGGGACTGGATCCCAGGACCCTGGGATCATGACCTGAATGGAAGGCAGCAACTTAACCGACTGAGCCACCCAGGTGCCAGGCGTGACTCCTAAAATTTTCTGAATCCTAAATGTTGCCTCATCTTAGGAGAGGTGACAGATTTCCACTTTTACCTGAGGACAATGAGAAAATTTTGTCAAGCACATAGATCTGAAGGAATCTCATAGAAGTGGAGTCAGAATAAGATCTCTTAACCACATGCTTTTGAGCAAAGATGCTCAGGTGTAAAATAAATGATGCTTTCAGATGTGCCAGTAAAGCTAAAGTAGTTGTGCTTGCCTGCAGGCTGCCTTAAGACCAACTGATGTGGTGCTGGAAGTTGGACCTGGAACTGGCAATATGACTGTAAAGTTGCTAGAAAAGGCAAAAAAGGTAAAAAGGGATTTTTTTTGTTTTGGTATCAGAAATGACTATGTGAGTAAGCTCACCTGGTTTACAAGTAGAAATCTACTTTAATTAATTGCTGTTACTTTAACAGCAACCCTTGATACTTTGCTGACGGCTTTATTTTTACAAATGTGGGCAAAATGGATAAAAGTGGTCAAAAGTACAAACTTCCAGTTATAATCTGAGTAAGTTCTAGGAATGGAATTTACAGCATGGTTGCTATAGTTAGCAATATGTATTGTATGTATATTTTAAAGCTGCTAAGAGAGTGGATCTTAAAAGTTCTCACCACAAGACAAAAAACTTTTATGTATAACTATGTGTGCCAATGGATGCTAACTAAACTTATACACAATATATACATATTTTGCAGTGTATACATATATTATGTTGTACACCTGAAACCAATATAACGTTATAATGTCAGTTATATCTTGATTTCAAAAAGTGGATTACAATAAAGAGAATATGGGATGTATTAATCAGGAAAACAGAAACCACATTTGATTTTTCAATACAGGGTATTTAATATAGGGAGTTGTTGTCATGGCTGTTAGATGACTAAAAGAAACTGGGAACACTGAAGTAACCCAAAAATAATAATTACAAAGAGGAGCTACCACCTGTAGGCTCAGGGAGCAAAGGAAGGAGGTTGGAGTATTGGAACCTAGAGATCTGAAGAACTGCACCATGAGATTGGGATGCCACCTGGCCACTGCTGATAGGTTCTGTGTGTCGTGGCTGAACCAGCTTCCAATTAAATGGATCCAAAATGTAGGAATGGGATTAAGGGAACTAGTAGGCATTACTGGAATACGCATGAGCTAGCAACAGCAGGAAACAGTTACCGTCCAAAGGCCTCAAGGGGCACAAGGAAGGAACCGCCCAGTAAGAGTGGGGGCCACTCAGAGCAGTCTGCTTTTCTGAACTGTGTTCTTTGTTGTTTGAAATGTTAGAATAGAACTGAAGGAAAATTGAAGGTAGAATTGGGGAAAAAAGTTTGATTCATGTTGATCATGTAAGAGTTAGGATTGAGATAACAAGATTTATACTCCATAATTAACCCCCAAATACTTTTTTTTTTTAATGCAGGTAATTGCCTGTGAACTTGACCCAAGGCTAGTAGCGGAACTTCACAAAAGAGTTCAGGGCACGTGAGTATGAGTATGCATGATAGAATTAAAGTGCATTTCAATCTCATGAAACAGTACTCTTTTTTTAAATTGCTATTTTTCTTTTCATTAGGCCTCTGGCCAGCAAACTTCAAGTGCTGGTAGGTGATGTGTTAAAAGCAGATCTTCCATTCTTTGATGCTTGTGTGGCAAATTTGCCATATCAGGTATGTTTCCATATTTTTGGGAACATTATACAAAATGTTTCTATGGTGTGTCTTCCCTAGAAATAACTAGTTAATTCTCTTACAGATCTCTTCCCCTTTTGTCTTCAAGCTGTTGCTGCATCGACCTTTTTTCAGGTTTGTGGCAAAAGACCAAAATTACTGCCAAATCTTAGGCCATGAACACAGAGAGCCAAAGATGAAAGCTAATTTAATTAAACAACTATTGGAGAATGTTTTGTAGAAAATATCTATTTCTGTGAAGGTCTTTCTCTCTTTTTTTATTCAGTTGACAGAGTTTTGAGAGGAGGTGCAGTGTAAGGCCTGCTTCTTAGACTAAATGGCCTTTCCCTGTTTTCTAATACTCTTGCCATTAGTCCGTGTCAGACTCATTACCTTACGTAATGTAACAGTTGCAGTGGCCTCCTAACTAGTCATTATTAGCACATTATGTAACAGGGGTTTTCAAACTGCAATTCAAAAACCCCTTAATGGTTATAAATTTATTGAGTCATGACCATCATTTTTTTTAAATGACATGGAATAGAGTATATCAGAGGGCATTCATTGCATGTGGCCTGGGTGCTTACAGTTTTGTGAAACTTTTGCTTGAGTTACATAAACCATTGGGCTGCTGAGCCAATTTTGTTTGAGTTTTTTTTTCCTAGAAGGGATGATGGACTAGTGCTTATCTGAAATACTTTCTCATCTGAACATGGAGGGTTTACACGTGCAAGTTAGTGGTGCAGCCATTATAAAATGAAAAGCCAACTGGCTCATTTTGTGGTAATAAAGCTAAAGCTGAAAGTGTTCTTCCTTCTAATCAGCTGAACAAATTCCCAAGAACCACAGATACTGCTTTGCTCTATTTCCCACCTAAGAAAATTGATGTTGAAATACCTTTATAGTTAAAAATAACCATTTTCCTTATTCCTTTCTACTGTTTCTTCAGATGTGCTGTACTTATGTTTCAAAGAGAATTTGCTCTCCGACTAGTTGCAAAGCCTGGAGATAAATTATACTGCAGACTCTCAATCAATACACAGCTATTAGCACGTGTGGACCATCTGATGAAAGTAAGTGACTATTAGTGAAATAATGTGGCTTACCTCATCTGTGAGGATCTAGTTGTGCCTTCTGTGAAGAAAGCATA
Organism: Ailurus styani; assembly: GCA_002007465.1. Taxonomy (NCBI): domain Eukaryota; kingdom Metazoa; phylum Chordata; class Mammalia; order Carnivora; family Ailuridae; genus Ailurus; species Ailurus styani. Next base: position 373,705 of record LNAC01000421.1, read on the forward strand.
TTTAATTACAAATTTAAAATTATTTTTGAGAGGACTCCTTATTTTCTGATTAACAGGTTGGAAAGAATAACTTCAGGCCACCACCCAAGGTAGAATCCAGTGTCGTAAGAATAGAACCTAAGAATCCACCACCACCTATCAATTTTCAGGTGAGGTTAAAGTACTAGGTCGTTCAGTAAAGGAGGAAAAAACACCAAGCTGGAAGATGTGTGTCTCTAGCAGTGGTAAAATACTGAGTTAACCTAAATGTCCAAACAGGATAATGTTATGACATCCCTATGTTGGGAGTAGATGGAATAATTGGATATAAGATTGTTGTGAAGAGCACAAAAAAGCATGGAAAATGTTGGCAGTAAGTAAGGCTTAGAATGCGGCTTTGCATTTTGCTAACGAGTATAGCTATAGAAAACATAATATATATCTATTTGAGTAAGACTTAGGAAAGATAAAATGAAAATAGTTGTTGCTGGAGCAATATTATGAATAACACTTTTCAATAATGTCATGTCTCTGCAATTTAAAAAGAGAAGTTGCATCACTTGATGTAAAACCGTACTGCACATGATTACTTGTGTGGTAACTCCTGGTAAAGGAGTGGTTTGTTAATTACTCCTATAGGGTGATTTAGATACGTTGCATAGGCTATATTCTAAATCATGTGTGTTTTGAATTATGTTTTTTTAAAATGGTACTTTGATTTAAATAAATGTCATGTAATTCTTTGTTCAGATGTGGAACATTATTTTTTCCTAATTTTTAAAATTGAGGATAAAATTTTCAGTGAGGTAGAAAAAAGTGCCAAAATTAAGCACCTATCTTACTTTTTGCACGGGTCATCCAGATCAAGATCAGAACATTTTCATCATTCCAGAAGGTTCTTTCAGTTTTATATATTAAAAAACAAAATAATACCTAGCAGACATAGGCAAGGTTTGATACTTTTAAGAAATGATCCATCTTCTGTTTCAGGAATGGGATGGCCTAGTAAGGATCACCTTTGTTAGGAAAAACAAGACACTCTCTGCTGCATTTAAGTGAGTATTTTACTCATTTATGATAATTTGAAGGACCAGTGCTGTAGGAACTGTGCTAAGTGATAGCATTTGGTCCTTATCCTGAATAGATACCCTAAAGCATAAAGATTACCCATGTCCAGAGACATTTTTCCTTTTTCACCAACTTTGTACTTTGGGGGGCAGGGAAATTTAACCAAGAAAGTTCCTGGAATTTGGAATTAGATCAGTTTTTTTTGTCAAAACAGAGAAATAAAACCCCCCAAAACTGACCACCCATCTGTCTCATTTTTCCTTGAAAAATGGAGTGATGGTGGGCCCTTTCCACACTTGTGAAAAATTCATACAATTTTATTAACTTGGAAACATTTTTAAATAGTTTGAAGCCCAAGGGCAAGACAGCTTCTGAAAGCCATTATTGCATATATATTTTTTTTTAAGGTGATGTTTTTGTGGAGAGTCTAGAACTCCTTTAAGCATTTCAGAGATTTTTATTAGAACTTTAGTTTTTAAATATAACTAGTTTGTAATGGTTTCTTAGGTTTAAATATTCAACACCTTTTTAGTCCCTTAATTTTACTACACGGAACATACATTTAACTTTACAATAAACTGAAAGGAAATTATAATCTCTGATTTTGGAATAATAATAGCAATATTGCTTTTTTATGCTATAGGTCAAGTGCAGTGCAACAGCTATTGGAAAGAAACTACAGAATTCACTGTTCAGTCCATAATATTGTAAGCAAAAGATACTTCTGTGATCTCTGTGGTTTCAAATTGTTGTGTTTTAAAATGCCCCTCTACTTCTTATTCTTTTTCATCTATCATCACTTGATTCTTAATTTGGTATATTCCATAGGATCCTTAAAAGTGATGTATTAACTAGCACAACCTTAACATGAACTCTAATAGGTCAATACTGCTGGTATTAGAATAGATCAGAGTGGCCTTGATTACTCCACCTGAGCCTCTTTAACAAGTTGTTTTTAGATATAAAAAGAGATTCAGTTGAGTCATAATTTTCCCAAAGCTTTAGGCATGTGTAGCTTGCTCAGCTCAAATTGTGTACCATTTGCTATGCTCTGAATTGTGACCATTCCTTGTTTGTTGCTCATGGAGCAATTCAATTTAAAGTTTCTATTTCTGGGTAACATTTTTTAATACCCCAAAATTGAAATAATTAGAATGAAGTATAAGCTGAATAGCAGATTTATGATTGTAAACCTCATGCCTCTTTATTATCTGTGCAACATTTTCTTTAATCAATTTTGTATATGTCAGCACACACACACGTAGCCATAAATTTAACTGTGATGTTTGATAACTTTTTAGTTCTTTCAAATTAAACACAGCAGAAAGATAAGAGCAAATATCCATTGTATTTTTTGACTCAGATCTTGTATGGTATAATATATCATACTGCTACCTTCATTTTCTCTTTTATGGACAAAGTCATTAAACATCTGTCTATGTAGGAAAATATTAAGCTGGATTAAGAAGTCATTGGAGGAAAGATGTGAAGTATAAAATATTTAATATTCCCCAGAGTCTGAGGTCATCTCTTTGAGAAAAATTGGCTGATAAATTTAAATTTGTGCCAAGCAAATGAGATATTTTTAAAGGAGTAACAGTTGCTATAAAATTCAGTTTATAGCTTCATTTTTTGATATTAAGTACTTTAACCCTGAAACTTAACTATTTCAGAATTTCTTTAAGAAAAAGGGCAGTATACAGGTTTAACTCATTCAGAGTTTTCTGAGTATTTGGTATGTGCTGAAGGTTAACTACTTAACTAATTAGAGGTCCAAGTCTGATCTGCACAAATAGGCTTTTCAAACTGTGGTGAGCAGATACAGGTGACTATTTTATCAGTTACTGAACTAAAAAAACAAAAAAGAGCCAACGTGACTTCATTAAAGATATGTTGTTCATTTATTCTGAATCTTATATTGATAGATAATACCAGAAGATTTCAGCATAGCAGATAAAATACAGCAAATCCTAACCAGCACAGGTTTTAGTGACAAGCGGGCCCGTTCCATGGACATAGATGACTTCATTAGGTAATTACATTTTCCTTTTTTCCTAAGTGTTTACATTTCTTTACTGTGACACCTTCAGATTAGAGATTTAAAGGCTTTTAAGCGGTATAAGGTGCTACCTGGAGTATTGCATAGCACTTCCATGGCATGGAATAGTATTTGGTGTAGAAGATGGAGGCTAGTTAGCTGCAGCAGAATGAACATTTTAAGAACAGTAATAAAGAACAGTCCGAGCCTGGAGATAGCCTCTGTGTCAATGTGTGTTGTGGTATGTGTGCTCCTCCCCTTCAGCCTCCTCCCCCAACTCCCATTCATAGTTAGTCTTAATAGTGTGTGTCTTCAGAGTAGCCTGTAAGGTAGAAGAAGCATAATGCATGTCATTGGATCTCTTTTTTTTTTTTCTGTACTGGGAAAAGCTATTGTTACACAGATCCTACACATGAAATAATGTCAATTACAATCATACCTGGTTTTCAGTTCTAACTGGTTTAGTAATATAGTTACTTGTTTTGTAGACTGAGGCAAGTTCTACATACCTAAAATAAAAGAAAGGTGTCATAGTTAATGGGGTAGTGTAGACCAAAATTTGTTTTCCTTGAATTAAGTTAGTCTTATGAAAGCTGAATAAGCCTTCAGTTACCTATACTCACTGTTTTTAAGCATTAACACTTTGATTTCCTAATAAACCATCACTTACAATTTTTGCCTATTTATTACCCAATTCACATTTAGAATGTCCATGTTCTAGGAGCTGAATAAAAAATGAGGGTAGATTGTTATAAAAGTAACTGGTTTGACTCTTCTAAGCTAGCAGCACAGTTTCATATAAGACAGACGGGGTTTGTATTTTATATTGGCAGGCTAGCAGCAGTACTATTGAGTCTTCATCAGAGGTTAATTCTAGGAGTTAAACATTACTCATAAGTACCTATCTTCCTTTTTCAAACATTCTAATCCATCTTCAACTCTTCCTATGGGCCATCCTGAAAATAATCTTAGGTCTAAATAGAAATATTTCATCTTATTTTCTTTAATTCTCACCAAATTTTTTCAAGGTTATTAAGCATATGCAGTTTGCTAACTGGGATCCAGTAAGTACAAAGGTATCGAGAGAAAAGCAATGTGTTGAGTACTTAACTGGAACCTCAGTAAGTGAGCCCAGAGAGGAAAAATGAACATTTAAGATTAGCCACTCATTTCTCTTCTGTCTCTAGTTCCAAACAGCTTCTTGTTCACTTACCATGTTGAAACAGAACAAGCACCAATGAGCTCTTATGTCTGGATAGTTGGAGGGGTGAGATAATTTGGTCAAATTCACCATAATTTAAGACGCATAGGCTGTGACAAAAGAGGCAAAATGATGTGACTTTAACCAATATATATCTTGCAAATTTAATTGAAGAATAAAGTTTCTATAATGACTAGTGTTAGGAGTGGGTGGGCTTCAGAGGTTTGCTGATGTGTTTATTTTAGAATTCATGGTATAAGAACTATGCATCGTTATATGCAGTAAATTACCTTTTCAATACCATTTCATTTTGGTTTCTTTTTTCAGATTGCTACATGGATTCAATGCAGAAGGTATACATTTTTCTTAGATATCTGGAAAACAGAATGTTCCAAACTCAAGAAAAAGAAACTGGAATTATACATTTTTAATAATTTGAGAAGATGAACTATGCCTTTGCTTCACTGGAACACTATGTGCTTAACTATTTTTGACTTACTACTACTGTCATCAGTTATTACTCTGAATTATTATGGTAGTAAGTCAGTCAATTCTAAATAACCAAGGTTTTTTTTTGGTTGTGTGTTTTTAATATCTAACGGGGGGGCAGGGTCCAATCTATCCATGATAATCTTTAAGAGCCGCAGGCACGCACAACTTTACACTTAAACTTATCATTTCTAACAGTTTAGTGTATAAAGATGTTACCGTTCTATTTTCTATGTTATATATTAGTATGAGGACCTCTTTAGGCCTTTGTCCCTCAAATAGTAAAAGAGCTAAAATATGCTTAACTCAGTCATATATTTCTCATATTATTTCTTTTTATTCATGTGCACAATAAAACAACTGTTTCTTATTTTGCTTCTCTCATTTCTTCTCTGTTTATCTTATACAGCTTCTGTCACTTACTGCCTATGCCTTTAAGCTGTCCTGTAGCATCATGGGCTCCATCAGGTTCTGGGTAAACGTGAGTCCGCTACCGCCACCATGTGGTGGTGCCAGGCATGTGACTTCTGGGCCTGGTTCCTTAACTGTGAAATGAGGATGCTCAACTAGAATGAAATGAACTATAAGACAGTATGTTTTTTCTTGAGGAAAGCCACAGGTGTAACAAAATTTCAAAGGTTTTTGTAAATCAAAACTGGCTTTAAAGTTTAAATTCTATCCTTCAACTTAAATTATTTAAAACAAACATTGCAACCAGCCATTTTCTCATAACTAGAGGCTCTCAGTATTCATGTGACTTCTGGAAAACTAAAAGTTCCAGTGTCTTTTTCATATATTAATGCTTAGTTTTAAGCTATTTTTAAAATGGCCGGTTGACAATTTCAATAGATGCCCTAAACAAGTCTTAATTAGCTACTATGTTTAAATCATTATCAATATAATACTAAGCACTGTTAGTGTCCTTTGATAAAGAACTATAGAACCTGATTATTTATATAAGGAAATTAATAAAAATATCTTAATTGATAACTTTTTTAAAGCCTAACTTAATAGAAAGACTGCTTCCAAATTATTTTAATGAAGGTACACTGAGTAAACCTAGAAAGGGAGTTGTTTACCTAAACAGATTTTTTTTCTGGCTTTGAAGTGATATACTAAAACACTCCTATATAAATAAAATAATTACTTATTAATAGGAATATCAGCTTTTAAGAAATCTGAGAATGTTTAATCCAGATCCAAAAAATTATTCTTTAAATAATAGCTGTATCAAGCCACTTTTGTTACATAAATATTAAATATACCTCAAGTTTTTTTTACTATCACAAAACTACTTACTTTGCAAAATTCATTCGTACCATCTCTAGCCTTACAGGAAAATTTTAAGAATTAATTCAGCTTTCCCTCTATTTCCTCTTCCCCTATGAACTACTGAGTTTTAGTCCGTTTTTGGCCTTCAGTTTACCTTATCTGTAAAACTGAAGGTTTGGATTATACCTCCAAGATCTCTTCTGGTACTAATTTTCTATAGACCTTGATTACTGATCAGAATGAAGCCATTAATAGTATAAGGCAGTGTATTTGAACGTAAAGAGACCTTCCAGAGATAGTACCCATCTTATTTAATAAATTAAAAGTAATCTGTTGTGCTTTAAAATGAGCAAGTTCACATCCCTTTTTGCCCTCTGAAGGTTGGTTAGCCTCAAAAACTACCTTTTTAGGCAGCCTCTGCAAGGTCAATAGTATCTGCTCCATTCTTCCTCTTCTCTTTGAAATAAACACAAATAGAACATATCTTACAACTGCAAGAAAACCTGAGTCCCTTCCAAAACAAAGGTGATTGTACTGAAGTAAATTATCTCTAAAACTCATTCCATAGATATTTATTAATAAGCACATTGTGAAAATCTACATTTGTTCTACATTTCAAGTTTACAGAGGAGCATTTCACCATGGTGTTAGGATTTCCCACAACTACTCTCTGGGTCCTATGAACAATGAAGTAGGGAATCTGGCTCATGTGACTCTCTATTCATAGCTTCCCTTTGGCCCAAATGAATGAGCAGTAGTTCCTTTGAGTAAATCAAAACAAGACATCCTTGGGAGATTGTTTGTTGTTAATATATTCCTGGACTCTATCCTAGGAATTAAGGGAGAACTCCTAGAGAGATATATAAATCTTTTAACAAAATATTTACATGAAAAGTGGCCAGTTTTCTTCCTTGGAGTAGCAATCTGTAAAAATAAGTGCCACCATTTAAAAAGCAGCATACCCTAATTGAATTTACTGGCGAGAATTTGGTGATTCTCACCAAAGAAGAATGAAACATCACACATTAGGTAATGGATGGGCTTGGGTTTGATCTGCCTTTTAAGGCAAAGTCAACTCTCTTTTAAATCTTTCTCAAAGGAGTTATGTACTGTCTACACTTGGCTTAAACTAACAGTTCTATTATGGACTACTTTCAGTGTACATGTAAATATTCATGCATCAGAAGCCAATTTCCTTTATCAGTATATTTAGAAGGTACATTTTGGGGTGCTAATGGACACTTTAACTTAAGTAATGGTATTGGTAAGGATCAAATTGCACTATTAGTCCTGTTAATACCACACTGGAACACACACTGCATATATATGTATCATCCTAAGATAAAACTCTTCTCAGAATTTTGTTACTTTTTATTATACACCAACTAGTTTATATTTTAGTTCTTTACAAAGAAAATGCTAAGAAAATTATAACCACATTATATGGTTTTAAAATCATAATTCCAGATTTCTTTACATATAAGATGGAATGGTCCAGCAGCTATGTCCACTGTCACAGACTTTAGTTCCATTCAATGATATGGCACATCCTGCAAAATTAACTAGTCACACACAAAAAATGTCTCAAATACAGTAAAAATGTACACACATTAAGGTAATTTACAATGACAATTAAGGAATGTAATTTATCTTGGCTGTGCTTCAGAAATTTAGGGTCAAAAGCCTTAGTCAAGGCACAAAGCAGAAAGAGGTGAGCACAGCTGTCTCTAGGAGGGGGCAAGGTATGTACAATCACTGATGAGGTATGCATGCATGCAAAGGATTTAAAACTGCTCAGTCTTGCTGCGAAAATTGAACCAAGTTAAAAGGAAATGCTGTGGCTTCCCCCTACTATTCACCTCTGGATCAAGTCCACAACCATACTTCATACAGAAAATAAAATTGGCAAGGATCTCCAAAAGTAAATCACTATTTGGGTAAATGAAACAAAATGCTTCACTACTCCCAAATCTTGGTTGTGCCTCCTGGACTAGAAGCATTTTGTAGACAAAGGAGTGTTTCACAAAATTGAAATGTCATTCAGGTGAAGGGACAAGACATTTTCCACAGACACTTAAAATTTCAAACTTTCAAATGACCCTTACAGCTGAACCATTGTATGTTACAGCAGTGTGGGTTCTGGGGATCCTTTAGCAGCAAACGCTGATTTAAAGGGCACGGGGTCTCTTCGGGTTGATTTGCTTGCTGGCCTGTTCTTCTTCTTGTAGAGCTGCACGAAAAGATTTCACTTTATCTTGGAAAAAAGAAAAGAACAAGAGAGTAAGTACTGCACTACTTGCAATACAGTATGCAACTTCATGGGTTGTATCAAGTCAGCTGCCTTACTTCATAACATTAACTCAGGATTTTTCTTTTTGTTTTGTTGTCTAGAAACTCAGAACTAAATACAATACTCAACTATAGCAACAGTTTCCTTATTTAAAGATTCATGAAAATAACTTTTTTTTTTAAGATTTCATTTATCTATTGGAGAGACAGAGAGCTTGTGAGTGAGAGAGCACAAGTAGGAGTGGCAAAGGGAGCAACAGAGGGAGAGGGAGAGGGAGAAGATGACTCCCTGCTGAGCAGGGAGCCTGATATGGGATTTGATCCCAGGATCCTGGGATCATGACTTGAGCCAAAGGCAGACGCTTAACTGACTGAGCCACCCAGGCGCCCAAAAATAACTTTCTTCTGTATCTTCAACGGGTTTCTATTCTGTTTGGCACACTTTATAGTGTTGAATTTTAGTTTATTTGAATTCCTTTTGGAGTACAGACAGGCTCATTTGTGTGTTAAATGTGTACAGTAATGTCCAAAAAACACTGTGAGTCCCTGAGGTCAAGTCACATGGCTCTACCGACTAAGCCGGCTGGGTGTCTCCAAATCTTATCAAACTATGAAGTAGATATTTCTTCCCTCAATATTAAGAAATTTGTATTTCCAATGCCTATTTTACCTTTTTAAGCTATGAAATTTCAAAAGATGTTTGAATTTTTAAAAATAAATGTTATTTTGTCCTTATCAGGGATTGTAAAAGGGGATGGGGAAGGGGGATTCTAGGATAATCTATTTCTTGGTCTTAGAATTCCTACTATTATGCATTAATTCAGAGTCCCATAAGAATAAGAATTAGGTAAATAAATGAAAGAGGGAAATAAAACAAGCTATGAAGATGAGAAATTCTCATTTCCTTTTATACCAGTGGTTCTTAACCATGGGCGATGTTCCCCCACCACCCCCCTGACATCTGATAATATCTAGACATTGACTGTCACAACTGGGGGAGGGGTTACTGTCATCTAGTTATCAGAGACCAAGGATGCTGGTAAGCAATGCATAATGCATAGGATAGCACCCTCAACAATTATCCAACTTAAAATGTATTAATGGTGCAAAGGTTACGGCCTTTGGGAGAAAAGAAAGAGATTATCAGTTGGAATCTCAATTTCTTTCCCCTCTTCCGAAGAACAATGATATTTAAAAAATTAACTTCTGAAATTCAGAAAGGGATTTCAGGATCTCTGGATCTCATACCTGTTAATATAAGATAAGAGATCTCAAACTTATGTTAATACCAAAATGATCTCTGGATGGTAAAAAGAAAAAAAAATTTTTTTCCCTCAAAAAATTCAACAGCTAGACAGTAATTTCTTCGAAGTTATGGATATACTTAATACAATTAAGTTGAATGCCACACATTACAAAGAAAAATTACAATTCATTATGATTTTTTCTGAATAAAATATATACAGAAAAGCTCCTTGTGAGTTCTGATAAGAAGAATGATCAAGGGCACCTGGGTGGCTCAGTAGGTTAAGCCTCTGCCTTCGGCTCAGGTCATGATCTCAGGGTCCTGCTTCCCCCTCTCTCTCTTCCTGCCTCTCTGCCTACTTGTGATCTCTCTCTGTCAAATAAATAAATAAAATCTAAAAAGAAAAAAAAAAGTATATACTAAAAAAAAAGAAAGAAATGGTCAAAACACTTTAAATGAAGGCTTGAATATGAAGAATATGAAAAACAAAAGTTTTAGAAACTGCATTTATACCAACAATTCTGAATTGAGCAAACGGTCACTTTGCTACCTCTCTACAGGATATGATTTCAAATACCCAATTTCACAAAGGACCAAGTTTAAATATTAGACAGTTTGGTATTAAGAACTAGCAATTTGGGGCGACTGGGTGGCTCAGTTGGTTAAGTGACTGCCTTTGGCTCAGGTCATGATCCTGGAGTGCCTGGATCGAGTCCCACATCGGGCTCCCAGCTCCATGGGGAGTCTGCTTCTCCTTCTGACATTCTCCTCTCTCATGCTCTCTCAAATAAATAAATAAATCTTTAAAAAAAATAAAAATAAAAAACGTCCCCCTTCCCTTCACACCCTTTAAAAAAAAAAAGAACTAGCAATTTAATTCTGGTTTTACACTACATTTCATGTACATATACAAAGATGTCCATTTGCATATACATGGAGAAAACTAATTTCCCAATGCCACAGAAACAAGTATGCACAACAAACATGTATGTGAAGCTACACAGATAAGCTAATTAAAAGTTGAGAACACATGGCATGTGGGTAAGTTACATACATTCCTAAAGTAGGAAGAATAATTGTTGAAAGGTCTTGAGTTGTTCAAGGTCTTGAAACCTTCCCCTTGATTTTTTAAAGCAAGCCTTCAAAGGAGAGACATGACACAAATGCAGAGAAGAGAGGTGCAGATAGGAGGCTACAGAAGGGATGATTCTGAATAGACCTAATCTAAGCAAAATAATTCTGATAAGCACTGACCTATCAAACTAAAAATCTGAATGAGTATATAAAATTTACAGATCTGTTAAAATCCATTTCCCTCTTTAATCATAAGATGCTCTTATCTTTTCAAATGCCTAAAAGAGAAAAGATAACTAAAGAGCATTTGAAAGGATACTCCATGTTTCTTTTATACAAAAAACAGAAGGACTGGTCTGTCTTTATACCTCTGGAAATGTATTATAAGATGCACATAATTTTTATTTCAGATATCCTCTTGCAATATGGAATCCTGCCACCAATTACATAAAAGATGGAGATTTCAAGCACTAAAATGAAAAAGGAATTACCCCGCAGCTCAGTTAAAATGTCTATTTTTTGCTCAAGAATAGCTTCAAGTTGAGTAGCATATGAATCTACATCATAGTCTACTTCTTCAGTCATCTCTAGGAGAGCCTTTTCATCTTCTAACCATCGAATAGATTCCTAAAAGGACAAAAATTCAACAATCCAATAAGCCTCTTTGTAAGACAGAAACCAGTTTACAAATTTCACATATGTTAAATATGTTCCAGCATACTTAAGAAGGTATTCTTTAAAATATTAATAAGTATAAAACATCTTTACAGAATAAAATTAAGAAATATTTCCTTAAATTCTAGCACAAACACGAACATGATAGAACAAGCACGGTAACTTCATTTTTCTATTTTTACTTTATCCTGGGGGTAAGGGTTTGGGGAAGGGAATGAATCAAATACATATCAATCAGTGAGCACAATAATTCTCAAAACTTTAGTAGTTAACCCTAAAATTGGGGAAGAATGGTATAATAAAGCTACTGAGCAATCTATTGAGTTCTATGGTAGCCTACAACTTGCAAACCATCTAGAATTTACAAATCCATTTGGGGCCTCACAGTGGTTGGGTCAAGAGTTAACCCTAAATTCTAAACACTATGTCTTCAAAATTATTGTAACTATAAAAGACCGATGGACAATCAATTAGAAGAGTCAAATCACTAAATAGTAGCTACTTACTATTCATAGATGCTCTAAAGGAAACTAATCATTCTTAAGTGATTTTAGATAATGTGGAATTTATAAGTTTCATTCCTAGCAAAGTCATACAAATCATGAACAAGTTCAGAGCATTCTGAGTTAAAGAGGTTTTGAATATAAAAAAAAAAAAAGGGCACTTTCTAGCTTTCAATGCAATTTCATAGCTAATTATAACCAGAGTATATATTATCAGGCTGAATTAGCAACTTAGCTTTAGATGTGTATTAGAAAACTATACACATATAGTTTTCTATACTTGTATCTGTATCTATATATATTTATCTCTATCTATAGATCAATTAAAACACATATACACACCCCAGTATTTTTTCTTTTTCTTTAGTTATCCATTTAATCTTTTAAAACAAAACCCCATTTTGAGAAATGGCAGATCACAGCACAGAGGAACAATAAGTTGAACTGTAAAAAGAATACTGGATTGAAACTGAAAAATAACCAGTTCTACAAAAAACAAAGACCTAGATTTCATCATAAAATGGCAGAGTGGGAAATTATAGTGTTTATATGACAAACGCCTTGCTCCAAAAGGACAGAGACAACTGTAAAACTCTAACAGTTTTCCTTTTTTTTAAGACTGTATTAAAGATTTAAAAAAAAAAAGATTTTAAGGGGGTGGCAGGCAGAGGAAGAAACAGGCTCCCCACTGAGCAAGGAGCCTGACTCAGGACTTGATCCTAGAACCCTGAGATCATGACCTGAGCCTAAAGCCAGATACTTAACCAACTGAGCCACCCAGGTGTCCCAAAACTCTAATAGTTTTAATGAGGGGACCTCCTATTCTCAACTTATAAAATAAATAGTTCTCTTACATTTTTGAGCCTTTTATCCAGGTGTTTAAATGGCCTACAGCTGAGTCATGTTAATATTTGTTTACAAATAAATATTTCTCAAACATCAGAGAAGGGACACAGGTCAATAGAAAGACTGATCTATTGTTCACCTTTTTCTCAGAACATATTTAGAGTATCCATAATAATGTCTAAATGTTACCTTCACTTCCTTGTTAAGTATTATTCTCCAGGATATTTTCTTATTAGAAAAGGGAGTAGGTGGGGGCAGAAGGAAGTCATAAATCATACACCACTTTTAACAGGCTGAATGTACAGTGGGATGAATACATCAGGAGTTATTGCGAGAGGCAGGGATTTAACGATCCTCACTCATCTGCCACTGTAGTAACCTTCCCTTTCCTAAAGCAATCTTCCTCCTTTGCAAAAGAAAGATACTTCCTCAACTGTTCTGATAACCCACAGAAGTTTTTCTTACTTGTGTCAAATAAACTGTCCTAACATGGAGAAAGAGGTTGGGAGGGCGGAAGTTCAACCCTTTTCTAAAAATGGACAACTAACAAAAGCAAATAAAGCAGGAGAACAGTAGTAAATAAGCTAGATCTTTTCACCATAGCGCAAAAGAAACATTGTAACCATCATTCATTTTCTGTTTAAAATATCCCATATACATACCCTACAAATAAATACACATATACATACACACGCAGTAATTTTTTTAGATTAGAATAATATTCAAAGTATCGTGAAAGTTCTTAATTTCCCTACAGAATATTTTGATGAAAGGCCCTATCTTACTTTACCTGGAACACTGCCCTGTGATCTTCTACAACTTGTTCTTCCATTTCTACCATTTGTGACACAGCTTCGTGGAAAGTAAACAATTGGGGAGAAACTTCTTCTTCCTTGAGATGAACATAGTTTAAAAAATTAGAACATAAGTTTACATTTTACATGTTACATAAAAGTAGTTTCTCCACATCATTTATAAAAATGTCATTTAGAAAATGAGGAAGTTTGCAAGATAAAGACTACTAAAATATAATATAAAAGGCAAAACCACAACTTCTTTTTATGGGTCAAAAGTATTTGATGTAACACTCAATAAGACAGCCCAAATTTAAGCATATCAGTAAGGGGTGGTTTTCACTTAGCCTAGGCTTTACCATAGAACAACTCTAAAAAACCAAACTCTTGGAATAATGCAACTTTTCAAAAATGTACTTACTACAGGCTGTAAATATACTAAAATATTTCCTCAGTGTTGTTTAATTTTCACTAAAAATCTAAGCCATATGTATGTCTTAAACATCTTTTCACCAGAAAAGAGATGTCAAGATAATGTCTTTTATGACTGTGACTATCAAATTAGTGTTCTAAAGGTCTCAACTCTTACTAAATCTTAATTTCTGAATTACACCATACAATGTTTGCCAGTCTTTATAGAAATCTTAATCAACAACTGACAACTTTACCTCATCAACAAAAAACCCACAGACATAAATACAACATATTCTTAGTACTACATCAAGTAAAAATTTCTCTAGCCTTCCTTCTTTTTTTTTTTTTTTTTGAGCTTCTTTCCCAACCCCAATGTCTAATGATTTATTTCCTCAAAATGTGGCTTTAGTGAGGAGGTTTACTTAAAATTGTTTTATAAAATGTGAGTAGAAAAAGTGATGTTTTTCAAACAAGATATACAATTCTTAATGCATGCACAGATTTTGGTTAGGTAGTATAAGTATACTTTTGACTTCAATCAGTATGCTACCATCCCTAAAAGTTTATATATATAATCAAATTGGCCAAAGAACTTTTTATCTTCTCTTTGGGAAACAAGAATCTATTTTTATTAAGACATGCAGACATACAATATATCATATGATAAATACACTCAACCAACTTTATTCATTTAACTGCCCATCTCCCTGTCAAGCCCAGAATGTGCTCTTTCCTTTGCTTTAGGATCCTATGCAAGTTCCTATCACTTCCATGCAGTCCACATAGAATACTTTTTTTGTCTATACAACTACTTCTGGAATGCTAGTGCTCTTTATTATCTTCAACTTTGTGTACTTATGTTGGTTTTATCTGTAGGACATGTCTCAGACACTATCCCGTTTTAATTTACCTTGTTAAGACTTTAATACAACAATAAGAAAAAGTACACAGGCACCAGTAAACTTAACTAAAAGCTAAGGCTGAACCACCTCAAGGTAGTTCTGGGGGGTGGAAAAATTCAAAGAAACCCACACATTCTCAAATACGGAGGAGGCTGCAAGAACTCAGGATGTTATTTATACTTTAAGCCTCTGGATCAGTCCTAGCCAACCTCCCCAAATTAAAGTCCTACAAAGACCCAACCAGGCAGATAGAATAAAATGGAAAAGATCTGCTGTAGAGGGGGCCTATCTTGTTTTCATTTTCCAAATCCTTAAGAGGCATCATCCCTAGGTACAGTGCATGGTTTCAAGAATTAAAAAAGCAACTACACCACCCTTCAAAACTTTTGGAGATAGGAGATAGGGATCTCATTTTTAGGCCAGGATCTCATCTTCAGTTTTTTATTTTCCATGGTTCAAAGTTTAGAACTCTTACTTTAAGCCAGGAACCCCAAGTTCCCTCACCATTTAGAAAATCAGTTTAAAAGTAGAGATAAGGGCGCCTGGCTGGCTCAGTGGGTTAAAGCCTCTGCCTTCAGCTCAGGTCATGATCTCAGGGTCCTGGGATCGAGGCCCGCATCGGGCTCCCTGCTCAGCGCGGAGCCTGCTTCCTCCTCTCTCTGCCTGCCTCTCTGCCTACTTGTGATCTCTCTGTGTCAAATAAATAAATAAAATCTTTTAAAAAAAATAAATAAAAGTAGAGATAATTATGGTATCTATGACAGAGGTGTGAGGATTACATCAGATAATAAGTAAAATGCCTTGCAATGTAAGTTATGTAGTAAGCAACTAATAAATGCCACATTTTATCATGAGGAAATACTACTGTAAGATTCTTACTGAGGAAAGAATGACATAAAAATATAGATTATATTTTTAAAAAGTTAAATAATTATATAAACTTTTACATTTCATATAAAGGAATCCCCTCAATATGTCAATCATGTGAAAACACATATTGTTTTTGCTTTTTTTGTTACTTCTTTATATCTTTGTCCTTATACAACAGGTACATTTTTTTCTATTTTTTGAGTAATTGAGAATCAAATTGTTAAATTATGAAATGTCACTAGCCATTTCAAACATACAGAGTGCCATCATATTTAACAAATGTTAGCATTTGTCATGTCTGATTTTTTATATAGTTCATGCATTCTTTTTATATGCATGTGTCCATAGGTAATTGTTTTAAACCTATATGTATGATATGTTGTATGCATAATTCTTAAACTTGTTTTTCCCTATATTACTTTTAAAACCCCCAAATTTTATTTTATTTTATTTTTTTAAGATTTTATTTATTTATTTGACAGAGCAAGAGAAATCACAAGCAGGCAGAGGCAGGCAGAGAGAGAGGAGGAAGCAGGCTCCCCGCTGAGCAGAGAGCCCGATGCGGGCCTCGATCCCAGGACCCTGAGATCATGACCTGAGCTGAAGGCAGAGGCTTTAACCCACTGAGCCACCCAGGCACCCAAAACCTCCAAATTTTAATACTGATAGAAAATCTGGGGAAAAGAAAAGTGTTTAGATCAGGGTCAGCAAACTTTAAAGCACCAGACAGTACACCTATTTTGGGCTTATGAGCCATACAGTATTTGTCATTTCTTTTGTGCAGGAAAGCAGCCAGACAAGTTGTAAATGAATAAGCACGGCCATGATTCAGTAAAATTTATGCGTAAAAACAGATGGCTGCCCCCTAGGCTATAGTCGGCTGACCCGATATAGATGGTAGTTTTCAATCATTAAGTTCTGCTACTGATGAAATGAACTAACATCAGGTCATTAGAACTATATTGTCACTCACGTTTTGTTCACAAAGAAGTTTCAGATCATCTCTCTGAGGGGAACTCCCCACACCCCACTGTGCGTCTAAGTCATCAATCTGATTTGGTGGGTGGTGCATTATTGGACGGACATCACCAGCAGCAGTTGGATCCACAGTCAATTCTTTCACCCTATAAATACATAAGAGGTACCTAAAATTAACAAAGACACATGCAGAGGACCAAGAAACTACCATCCTATTCAATTAACATATTAAGACTGATGATGTCAGCTTTCCAGATCAAGTTTATCTGAAATCTGTGTAAAGACTAAAGGGATATTCAGCTGTTGAACTTTCAGAATTTACCGAGGTAACTTTACAATTAGTTCAGAGATAATTATTGTGTATAATGACAATTAGCATAGTATGTAGATTCAGTATTTCAAAGTAAAAATAAACTGATTTTGCAATTAAATTATATAAACAGAAAAATGCTAACAGCACTTAGATCAATCAACAGATTATTGCCAAAATCAGAGAACTTAATATACTTTGTAGATTTTTAGTTGTTATAATGCTCTTTTAAAATAGCTGCAGGTGAAATAATCATATTTCTAAGGTATAAAGATTATAAGTTACAAAGTTCTATCATTTAAAAAATCTTTACCTATTATACTTGAGTTTACACAGAGGGGAGGGTACATGTTCTAAATCAAGAGGATCTTTGTTATTTCCTCGCAGACAAGGAAATTTATAAGAACCTACAAAGTGACGGTAATCTTCTCATTTTAAACAAGACAGTTTACCTTTCAACCATAAATATGCAAAGATGACATCATCCTTAAAAATATGAAGGGAAATAGGAAGCCTGAATTCTAAATCGACATTTTAAAGCAAATAAATTAGTAAAGTACACAAAAATGAAGATCATGCAGTACAATCATCACCTTCCAAATGAAATGAAAATGAAAAATAAAATGGCTCAGAACTAAAGTATAAATGAAATATTTATATGTAACACAATTCAAAAGAAACTATGAAAATAAACATCTTATGCATAGAAGGAAGTAGACCTGGTAATCGAAGGAGAAAAGTCGTCATACTCATAAGAAGGAGAGAGATCAGGGCGACTGCCACTACCCTGTGAGAAGGGAATGTCTGATGGACTAATTCCAAACTCCTTTACTCTGCAGCACCAAAACAGCAACAAATTGAGAGAAAATGTTCTTGTAAAGACAGCAATGCACATGTCAAGTTTTTATTTTGTATTCAGTTTAATTTGTTTTAAAAAAAAGATATCAACATTGTTGTGACTTACTGTATTTAGAGTACTTTAAAATAATCAATTTTAAAAGTTTTCTAATTTTTCTGTCCTATTGATTCCTCAGTCCATAGTCGTCCTTTTCTGGTGTATTTTCCCCCTTTCTCATGATCCCTCCTAGAAGCTTAACCAGACCATCACCTAAATTTTAAATGCCCCTTCTTTAACTACATGACTATTAATCAAGTTTCCTTGTGCAGTCAATACTGCAAATATTTTATTAGCATCAATGAGCTCTCAATATTCTTGCAGACTTTTAAAACAGAACACAGGAGTATTAAGTCCTTAGGGCATCCACTGTTTGTAATGAATTAACTTCTCTCCTATGCGTCTAGAATGCTTCCATCCTTGGTACAAAATGAGAAAGCAATTCCTCAAATAGTTTTCGGTGTTTGGTTCAAATGAAGAACTCTGGTTAAGAAATGCCTCATTAAGCAGTGGAATTTAAACTGCTTTTGGTAATGTCTCTGATATTTATATTTAACCAAATTATGGCTTTTCTGACACCTCTCTCTGATCTCTACATTTCTTTTGGAGCCATCCCATTTCATAACAGTAAGCAGTATTTATTATGTACTTCCTACATGTTAGGTATTATGATTGTATATTTTAGGCATTACATTATATAAATCTGATAACAATCCTGTGATACTATTTTCACCACTTTACAGATGAGAAATTGGTTTAAGCAATAAAGTATCTTACCCAAGTTCATTCAATGACAATGTGGTGTAAGTGAGGTTCAAACCTAGCTTTGAGTATGAACACTATGTTATTTAAACATCCAATATGCTGACCATGTTTTTGTCATTACTTCTTTTAGATTTGATCTAAACGAAATTACTGTTTTGTTGGGTCATAGATAGTCATACACATCAAACTAATAATTTCATGTAGATCAAACCAATTTATTTCTTCTACTTACAGTCTTTCTTTGACCTATTGGTTTCTTTGACCGTATTGGTTCAATACGGGATTCAGCTGCCCTTCATCCTTTACAGTCACTTTGGAAAGCTTATTTACCATACAGACTGACAAAATCTGAATTTCTAACAATGATGTGATTCTTTTTACTCCCAACTCCATTTAGAATTCTATCAGAATCTCCTAATTTAGATAACTTATCCACCCCTAATAGGCTAATATCTTCCTCTATTCCAAGGACTTTTGTCCAACTCAAAAGGCAAATACTATATGCAGGAATTATATTCCTCAAATGAGCTATGAAGGGAGGTTGAAAATCTTTATTCCTAGAGATTTGGAAAGAGAAGACAGAATTATTTGTCCCAGATGGTTAGTCACGTTGCAGATGAATTACATTACATAATAATAAATTAAAACATTTACTTGGACCTAAATGACCCAGAAAAATGGCCAGATAGAGCATGTTCACATTAGTGACATTTCTTTGCAGTTAGAAGTCTGAAGACATGGAGGGGTTTTGTTTTAATTCTATAACATGGCAATATTCTACTATACGAAGCTATTGCTCATCTCTCCCATGAACAATTTGAAGTAAGAAGCACTTTAATGATAAAAACCCCACATACCAAAAATGTTCATTGTAAAAATGAATTAAAAGTACCACAAATGTTTGTAGCTCAGAGCCCATAATTCAAAGTTTAAAAAGGATTAAATTTTGAAATAAAGTTCCCTTAGATTTATAAAGAAGTTATTTTAATATCTTTAATATCTTTTTGCAAAATGTCAAAAGGCTGATACTTTCCAACATTTTTTACTATCATTTAAAAAAATCTCTTTGGTTGAAACAAAATCAAATCACAAAAGAAAAAGAGTATGACCCCATTTATGTAAAGTTCAAATACAGCCACCTATGTTGTTCAAGGATACATTAATAGGTGGCAAAACTATTTTTAAAAAGAGAGAAAGAGAAAACCAAGAAAATTATGCCACACAGAACTCAAGGCAATGTCTACCTTGGGGGAGAGATTAATGGATTTGTTTTTGTGTGTGTGTGTGGTTTTTTTTTTGAGATTAATGGATTTAGACATGTTATTCAGGGTTTGTAATCAGGAGGGGACATATGGGGAGCTTTCCAGAGAGACAGAAATGTTCTAGTTCCCAATCTGATGATAGGAATTTACACTATATAAATATTTACTAGATTATTTACTTATGTTTTCAGTACTTCTCTGTACACATATGTATTCCCTGTTTTAAAAAAAGATTAAAAATAAAATTTCCTTAGCAATCAAAATAAACAGGATAAATACTTATATTCAGCAAAATTAAGGAAATGTCCACAGGAGAAATGGAATACAAAGAGGAATTTGATAGCTAACAGTGAGAATCACAAGTGTAATATGTGATAAGAGAAATTTAAAACTACAAAGTCATTTTTTTCAAAACGAGCAACAGGAACAACATATATATCTGTCTGTCACAATCGGAAGTTCCAAAGACATTTCATGACTCTAAGGAATAAAGTATTTTAAGTCTATAATGCTTTTTGTTCTTTATTTGTAATAACATCACTGTCCACTAAATTATGTAACACTAGTGACAACGAATAATAAAATGTGACTCAGATACATATAACACCAGGAGAAAATGTGCTATCATTATTTATTCAAACCCTAGATTTCCCAAATACAGCATTTAGTATTATCAGAAATAACTTTTAGCATATAGATAAAACAATTTAAGAAATACAGATTGGTCCCTTTATACTCACTTAGACTCTTACTAGGAAAAATTTACATGATTTAAATGTAGTAAAAAAAATATGAAATATAACTTGGTGAAACAGAAAAATGTAATCATGTTCTAGGATAGAAAGACCAATTCTACTAAAGATCTAAATCTCTTTCCATATTAAGTAACACATTTGCATTTATTTTCAGAACTTGACCAAATGACTCCACATATCATCTCAATAACATGCAAAAAAATTTTTTAAATTGAAAAAAAATAATAAAAGTTATCCTATCAGATATTAAGTCAAAGTAAACACTGTTCTACTCCCCTCAAATTTCAAACTGAATAACTATTTTGCATACCTATTTGCATATCTTAATGTATTAAGAGTATTTTCACAGGATGCCATTCCTGGAGAGATTGTGGCAATCTAAAGGAGAAGATGCAAAGGTAAAGAAAATGTTACAAGAGATCTAATCTTAAAATGGTCATTTAAAATAAACATTTATTTGTGATATCTAAACTCCAAGATAATTTGCTGTATCACACCCACAATCAGATAATAATTATAAGCCACATAAAATATAAACAACTCTCTGAAAGTACCAGAAAATGATTTAAGTCAGGCAGAAAATGGAGGTTAACACCTAGGAGGGAATAGCACTGAGAATTTCTACTACTCCCTCCCCACGCCACACAACAGTTTTATGCTTAAGGGCAAGTCCTGCTGCTTTCACACAGGGCAACTAAAACTTCACTAGAAACTGGGATTTCACTGGTTAAACTAAAGAACAGAATTTGAAGGTAGGAACTAAAGCAGCTAAAAAGTGAGGTTTGTCCCAGAAAAGAGATAATCATGGAGGGAGGTAATCGTGACAACCAAAATTGTACATATAAACTGCCCAAATCTCTGGCTGATTCCTGAACCAGGCATACATAAGGCTTACTCCAAGTAACATAGCTAAGTCTAAAAGAACAGTTTTCAATTTTAGTTGCTGCCCAAAGCAGAAAGACAAGAGATTGAAATAAGTTCAATTAGGTTCATTTCTTGCTAAAACAACAAAAAAACAATAATCTTTAGAACATAAGAGAATTCAGAGTGTCTATGTATTTATTCATAATAAAAATTACATAAACCGATTTTCCTAGACATACTAAGAAAAGAAAAGTATGAACCATACTCAAGGAAAATAAAAATCAATGAAAACCAACCTCAAGAAGACTCAGATATTGGAATTAGTAGAATGCAATATAACTGCAATATAATCCTCTCTATCAGACTGGAAGGGACCACATCTTAAGTACCACTGTATCTCTCACAATAGAAGGATTTAAATGATTGTTATTAATGTGCACTATAATCCTTCCATAGATATTGTGATTTATCCACTATTCAGGTTAAAACAAAACAAACAAACAAATATACACTTACCATGCAGGTACGAGAATTTTCACCTATGAATGAATCTCTTAACACCTGAGTGAGCTTACTTGCTCTGAAAGGAGTATGAGGTTTATTTCTACCTAAGGCTCTGATGCACTCCTGAAAATTAAGAAAGCAAGTTTCACAGATTAGGCTCCTTATAACAAGTAATCTTAACTGATATATTTAAAAGTCCTTTTATTATAACCCTAACATTTAAGATCTGATCAGCTCTGGAAACCCTATTAACAGGTTTAGAGCATAGTAAAGATGGTCTCATAAAGCCTAATTCAAGAAAATGAAATTAAAAACAGTAATAACAACAAAGTACTTATTATAAAAGATTCTTCTGGAGACTGACTAGCATTTAGAAGTAAGAGACAGAAAGATAAAAAGCTAAACTTTGAAAGTGGCATGACAAAAGAAAAAACACAATGTTTTCTTGTAGTCTTGGCAAACCTTCCTTTCCTTTTTTTATTTTTTAAACATTTTATTTACTTATTTGAGAGAGAGGGAGAGAGCACAAGCAAGCACAAGCAAGGTGTGGGGGGAGGAGCAGAGGGAGAGGAAGAAGCAGACTCCCCACTGAGCAGGGAACCCAGTGAGGGACTCAATCCCAGGAGCCTCCCTCCCCCAGATCATGACCTCAGCTGATGGCAGATGCTTAACCAAATGAGCCACCCAGGCACCCTTGATCCTTCCTTTTCTATTTAAGGAAGGGATAGACTACTGCCCTCCTATCTTTCTGAAAGTCATTCCACATTTTTCTAAGATAGTATTTCTTAGTGGAGTTTGGTGGATAATATGACTAATTAAAGCCCTGTAGAATCTTAGATCCTTTCCCTAAGATAACATGACTAATTAAAGCCCTGTAGAATCTTAGATCCTTTTTTCACTCTAAAAAAAAAATGAGTATGTTTAAAGAAAATTCCTGGGTATAATATAAATTGATAACTATAAACATACACAAATAAATTTTTTTAAAGATTTTATTTATTCATTTGACACAGAGAGAGAGATTACAAGTAGGCAGAGAGGCAGGCAGAGAGAGAGGAGAGAAGAGGAAGCAGGCTCCCCGCTGAGCAGAGAGCCTGATGTGGGCCTTGATCCCAGGACCCTGGGATCATGACCTGAGCTGAACGCAGCGGCTTTAACCCACTGAGCTACCCAGGCGCCCTATACAAATAAATTTTGATAACCTTTCTTTCTTACTAAATACTACGTGATTTTGTAGATACTCTAAACAAAATTAATGTCAAAAGCAAAAGATCTTTCACAATTAAATACATATTATTTACCTTGAGTGCTAAAAGGCTTTTATTAATTTCAGCACCTTCAAGCCTGGTTTGCCTGTCTGCGCTGGAAGTATCAGCTCCTCGTTCATTTCCAGCCAAATCAATGAGAGAAAATTTGCCATGTAGTTTTCCTTTCCTTCTAAGAATAATCTGAAACACTGCATGGCTCCGAGATGAATGTGCATTTGCAGATGTTTGACCGGATGTTCTACAATGTGATTAATCATATTTTAGATACCAAAAAAACTTCAGTTTTTATGTTGTAAACCACAGTATTTGATCAAAGAAACCTGTAAAAAACTATCCAGTTTTCATCATTTAAATACAAAAGGGACAATCTGACTTAAAACACTTTAACATATCAGATTCATACACATTACACTTCGAGTATATTTGTAGTATGATTATCAATATAGATATCACTCAAAGTTACATCTAACAGAAGTTTTTATGAACAAATTTTTACTACCAAGATGCATTAAGGAACACCTTTGTTTTGTTTAGCTACCCAAATTATCTAAAACTAATTAAGAAATTAAGTTTAACTTAACTTGCTTAATTAAAATGAAATTTACCTGCAACTGTTGCCTATGTCAATGAGTTTCAGTACATCTTCAACACATTTGACCTCCCGTTCCTGTAATCCCACCACTTGAACCTGCTGTTTTCCATCTTCTAGCACTCTTAATTTTGTTTTCCTGTTTAGCAAGTCAAACACCTATTTAAAAAAAAATTGGAAGACTAGCTTTAAATGAATCAGTCTAAAAATCATTTCAGAAAATTAGAATAATTTGAATAATAATGCTCAATATTGAAGGTGAGACTTTCAAAGGGAATTTCCTAAAATCTCAACAAAATGCTAACATAATATTCTAACACATATAAAAATATGTTGTGGCAGTGGCTGCACAACATGTAGTTAGTGCCAGTGAACTTGTACACAAAAAAAGGGTAAAGTGTTAAATTTCATGTTATACATGTATTACACCACAATTTTAACATCCTCCCAAAAAAATCAGTTTTTTTTTTTTAAGTTTCCACTTACCTTTCCACTATAAATTTCAAAAAAGGTTGCATACACTTGAAGTTCTAACTTCTTATAGTTTGGCTTCTTTAACATTAAAAAGACATCTCGAGCTGTAAAGAATTTCATATGGAGAAAATGTGTTAAGGTGTTACAAATACTATTTTTTTTTGAAGATTTTATTCATTTATTTGAGAGATAGAGGGAGCAGGAGAGAGAACATGAACAGGGAAGAGGGGCAGAAGGAGAGGGAGAAGCAGGCTCCCTGCTGAGCAGAGAGCCCAATGCGGGGCTTGATCCAAGCATCCTGGGATCACAACCTGAGCAGACACTTAACTGACTGAGCCACCCAGGCACCCTACAAATACTATCTTTATTTTATTTTTTTTTTTAAAGATTTTATTTATTTATTTCACAGAGGGAGAGAGATCACAAGGAGGCAGAGAGGCAGGCAGAGAGAGAGAGGGGGAAGCAGGCTCCCCACTGAGCAGGGAGCCCGATGCGGGCTTCGATCCCAGGACCCTGAGATCATGACATGAGCCGAAAGCAGAGGCATTAACCCACTGAGCCACCCAGGCGCGCCCACAAATACTATCTTTAAAAAGCAATTCAAATTTTCTCTATTTAGAGGAATCAATTAATCTTTACCTAGAATGACAGTATCAATAAAAAAAATGAAGACTAAAGTGAACATTAATTTTACAAAAAAAAAAGTAATAGTTTTTTTACACTTAAGTATAGATTCCACTCTCTTTCATAGTCAATAAAAAAATGCTACTTTTTATTCTTATAAGTAACATAAAATTATAGGTGGTCATAGCAAGGTTATTCCCATAACCATACCAAACAGAAGCTTTTCATACATTAGCTATTCAACAACAAATATTAAGCTCCAATAATATGTCAGATTAAAATAACACAAATAAAATCAAGATTCCTGTCCCAAAAGCTTAATCTCACAATTCTTTTCAAGCAGTCTGACAACCTAAAATTGACATAATATACATCAAGTGTACCTTTATGGTTATCCTGAAAGTCCTGAACAGTATTTCCAAGTTTTATTTTAAAGCCCCCTGAGTAACATTCAAGAATATTACAAATGACATGCAAAAAAGATGGTTACCTGCTAATGCATAAATTCCTTTAGAACAATCTTGGTTCTTTCCTGAAAAGTCACCTCCCATAGTCTACATGTTAAAAAAGAATAACAGACATTATTCAGGAATAAATCTTAAGAATTTAGGTCTTAGAATTAAGCCATAAGGAAAATAAACAAGCTGCATAGGAGGATGTAATTAATGAATTACTCACATGAGTTTTTCCACTTCCAGTCTGCCCATAAGCAAAGCATGTAGCCATTCCCCTTTCAAATATAGTTTCCACTAGTGGTCTAGCTGTAAACCTTAAAAATAAAATGCACAAGTCGGAATGTGCCATCAATATTTAAATTAAGTAAATAAAATAACAAGCCTTATTAATAAACAAAACTCATACCAATATTTTTTTAAAGGTTTTATTTATTTGACAGAGACAGAGAGTACAAGTAGGCAGAGCAGCAGGGAGAGGGAGAGGGAGAAGCAGGCTCTCCGCGGAGCAGGGAGCCCGGTGCAGGGCTCGGGTCGTGACCTGAGATGAAGGCAGCCCCTTAACCAACTGAGCCACCCAGGTGCCCCTCATACCAATATTTTTAACAAATCAATGGGCTCAACTGTCAGACTACGACTGAGCCCATTGACTTGTTAAAATTTTTAAATAACCTTATCCTAAAATTGCTTACAGCTCTTTAAAGCATAATTTCAAGTAATTCCATAATAAATGATGGTCATAATGGGCCAAAGAAAAAGAGAGAGAGAGAGAGAGAGAGAGAAACTGAGCTAGGACATGTGTATAAAGACGACAATATGAAAGTTTTAAAAAATAACAACAAAATATAATATTAGGCAATACAAGTAAGGCTTCTACTTGAAAACCAACAAAACCAACCAATCAAACAAAAAACCCACACCACCAGGGTTAAGAGTTTTAACAGAAATCAAATCGAGAGTGATAATCTCAATAGAGAAAAAAAAAAAACTATAAAAATATTATCTTAAGGCCATCTACCCAAGTAGAAAAGTGACAGGATTTCCTTGAATGTAGCTAAGTAAATGTAAATTATAAGACACTGGAGTTGATAACCTCAGTTCAGGAGAAGGATGCAAAAATATGGTTTGAATTATTCTTCAAATGCGTTACTGTAATCACTGCTGGAGTTAAAATTAAAAGGAGGGATAAGAAATACTTCATTGAGCAGAGCTCTAAAAAGTGTAATGGGAAACAAATCTTTTTTTATATAGGCTTCAAAATAATGTACGTGGAACACTTTATACAGTTCTGCTGAATATTTTTTTAAGGAACAATTAAAAAAGGTACAGAACAAAAGGAGCAGGAAAAAGTGGTGAAACAGAAGTAGAAAATGAGTCTGCAGAGTGATTAGACAAAAAAAGGCCTAACTCGCATTCCCTCCAAGGTAAATACAGGGGTATCATCAATATTGGTAAAGTTAAGAAGCATATATATAAGGTAAAACAGAATGTTTACTAAATCTAGCATATTCAGAGAAACATACCTTATAATTATAAAGTCAAACAGACATACTTTATGAAGCAAGAGTGGAAGTAGAGAAGGAAGTAGGGGTGAGAAGACTCCCTTCTCAGGTAAAAAAAATACACAATTTATATTAATAGCTCCCTTTTAAAACAAATTCTTCATAATACCATTTAGCATTCACATGTTCTTTAATTTCCTCCTCTTTACAACTGGTCTCCCAGTTTACTGGCTTAAGCCCAATGGAGTTGATCTCAAAAATATCTCATTAATGAGTCTTCAATTTTCAGGACTCTTATTAACCATTTAATTTTCTGTTTTCCAGCCATATTTATAAAATGAAAAGGCAACGAAAAAGCATTCAAAGTAATTGCCAAGACAGTCCTATACAGGTTGAAATAGCACTGCTGTTGAAACTGACCTGCTATAATTAGAAGGCAATGTTTATAAACTATGTATGAAAATCTAAATTGGGCATACAACTTTGGGATATCAATGTGTTAAACTTGTAATTTTGAGTCGTTTATAAATTGAATATTTCGTGTATTACAACTATTCCAATACTTAAAGATGATAAAAATTAGGCAAATGCAAGTAGGTTTACAGAACTTTTGTGCGTTTTTTTGCCTTAAACGGTGGTAACATGTGAAATAAAGATTTAGAAAACTTAAGGACTGATAAGTAACAAATATTCCAAATTTCTATAATTCTTTAATTTCTTTAAAGAGATTAAAAAGCAAAAAGTAAAAGTCCCCTTCTAACCACATCACATTGCTAGAACTACAGAAAACGCCTACATTTTCCAGAAATTTCCTATCCATATATAAATATATATATAATGTATGGGATATATATATAATGCATGAGATATATATTAATAACAAAAACTATGATTTTGGGGAAGCATTAAAGGGAACAAATAGTAATACTCATTATTGTGTTCATGACATAACTTTTGTTTAAACTCAGAATAAATAAGCATATTGCACTTTTGGAGAGAGATGCCAAGATCAACGCAAGGTTCAGTGTGGTGATAAATACATAGTATAAGAACAAAATTGTTATTTAAAACAAATATACCTACCTGTAAACCATTTCATTAGGAGCTGAGTCATCAAAGGCATAATCGAAACGAAACGTTTGGTTTTCTAGGTACCTTGTTAAATCTACTTTTTGTTTTGGTTCATGTACCATCACAACATCTTTACTAGGGATTGTGATTACATCAAGATCTTTCATTTGAGTTTCTAGAAGAATAAATGAAAATCAAAGCCCAGTAATTTTCACAGCATTTAAATGTAATAAGTAATTTTTTAAAAAGTAATAAAAATTTTAACAGAAGTATTAACTTCTATAAATACAAATATCTCATAAATACGCCATTCAAGAAGACATATTTTAACAACCAAGTAAAAAATATCTATCACAATTTCTGTGAAGAACCAGAAATGGCAATGATTCATAGAGCAGTAACAAATCAGCAGATCAAACCACAGAAATCTGCATAATGATTATGTACAAATAAAATGATTTATATTTAACTCTTCCAAACCAATATAATTTCTGCTATCATCGAAATAAATACCAATTGGACAAAATCAACCTTTTATTAAGAATTCAAAAAGCATAAAAATAAAATTAAAAAAAAAAAGAATTCAAAAAGCATCATACCTTTTTTATTGAGTGGTCGTTTTCGTACACAAACACATATTCTGTGTTCATCAATCTAGAAATAAAATATTTTATTTCAATATTTATCAGTGTTATATAAAACACTGAAGAGTCAGTTATGGAATATTTCCTAGAGATTTTAGAAATTTATACATAGCATAAATAGGATAAATAAGCTTAAAAACCAAATTAGTATGTATAAATTTTAATAGTTAAAAGACAATGATTTCTAAAATTCTGAGCATAATGGAAAATTACTCATTTTGTTATTGGGTAAACAATTAGGAAATAACTTTGTAGAGGGCACTACTATTCCTGTTAGTAGCATAAGGGTTATAGTAAGAAGACACCTTACTTAATATATGCTGCATATAACAAAAGCAAAATTTTCTACCAAGTGGTGTACTGTCAGGTTGATTAAAGGAAAAGGTGTTGACAAAGATAACTAATAATAGCAAGAAACGCAATTCTCAGATTGTTAGTTAGCAAAATAACTCCAACAATTTCATAATAGCCAATTCTTACACATAAATATTTTTCATAAAATTTATGTTCCCAATACTTCCCTTATAATAATAAATATGTAACACAGGGATTAGTAAAGTACGGGCCGCAGGCCTAACGCAGCCCACTACCTACTTTTGTA
This sequence comes from Ailurus styani, assembly GCA_002007465.1. Taxonomy (NCBI): domain Eukaryota; kingdom Metazoa; phylum Chordata; class Mammalia; order Carnivora; family Ailuridae; genus Ailurus; species Ailurus styani. The sequence goes on from LNAC01000421.1 coordinate 402,923, forward strand.
AAGTTTTAATGAGACAGTGACATTCATTTGTTCACCTACTGTCTATGGCTGCTTTCATACTACAAAGGCAAAACTGAGTAGTTTTGATGAAGACCATATGGTTCACAAAGCCAAAATTATTTACTATCAGGGTCTTTTAAGAAAAAGTTTGTCAATTCCTGTCCTAAAGTATGAGTTCAGATGTAGAAGATTAAACACATGCAGGGGTAAGCAAGGACTAAAACATACACAAGAATGATGAACCACAACTCTCTGAAATCCTAAACAATACTTCGGCCTGACACAAATTATTTTATGTACCCAAGGTATTCTGTATATGCTAGGTCAGATGGATTATTTTTCTTAAGTATCAATTACTCACAAACTACTCCCTGTCCAAAAAATTCTCATTCCTCAAGAGAAAAGCAGCTGAGTAATAGGAAAGTAGAATATTTTTCGAGCACTAGATTTCTGGTCCAGTAAGGTCCTCAACAACCATTAAAAGCCAGACTAATATTTATTTAAAAATAACAAATGAACTAATAGTAAATTAGTATGATAGTGGGATCTATAGGCCAAATCAAAGAGGAAATAGGCTTGGAACTGGGATAAAAATTTCAATGATGGTCAGAAAGGAGAATGGGTTTTCTGACATCATTCCTTAAACTATTGTTCTGCTCTACCAAGGACAGACAGGCTTTGCTGTGAAAAGACCATGTCGGTGGGAAACATATCTGATAAATCAAATTATGGGAGATAAGCATAAATGTGAATGATTTCTTGATTTTCACCTTAAAACATGGGGAATGTACACCCATAAAGAAAGAAAAAACTACATAGCTAAATCCGGTATTAAGTGAGCACTGAACATTTTTTTTAATAGCATAAAAAAATTCCAGAACAATAGTTTACAAAGAATCTTACAGGATCTGCTGTTGTTAATGGTCTATAATCCAAACTTCCTCTAAAGTCTCTGATCATACACATAATTTCATAATTTGGGTTTGTAGCATCAACATCCTATACAGAGAAAGAGAAAATTCATCATTTATTATCATTACAAAAATGGATATTGTTGCATTTATATTCTTGTTTTTAAGTAGGCTCCATGCCCAGCATGAAGCCAAATGTGGGGCATGAACTCATGATCCTGACTGAGATCAAGACCTGAGCTGAGATCAAGAGTCGGACGCTTAAGTATCTGAGCCACCCAGGTGGCCCCTGTTGAGAATTAAGTATGGTTTGCAAATTAAAATTAAATTCATAGATTGTGGAGCATCTGTTTTTTTTTTAAGTTTTTAAAAAATGAATCAATCAATCAATCAATCAGGAGATTGTATCATTTGTCATAGCCAAGCCCAGACTCAAACTAGAGGCATCATAAAATTTAGTTTCAGAGTTCAGGATTAAAAATATGCCTAGTAATCACTTTCATATTCAATACACAATTCTATTAGTCTACATACATTCTGTTAACTGTAAACCAAACATTCCTCATTAAAACCACTCTTGAAGTATTTCAAAAATTCATCTTAGAAAATGAAGAGAAAAATAGTGCTCATCGTAAACACCAATAAAAACCTCTAGAAAAACTGAAATTCTACAAAATTCATTTAATCAGATTTTTCTTCGCCATGCTTAATCCAGTGTTCCAGCAAAAAAGAAACATGGATTCGTTTATGTTCATTTTCTGTTTTGGCTGATTCTCTAAAAAATTTTAAAAACCTGAGGCACGGTAAAACCACCTCAAATGGACAGGACTTAAAGGAATCAAAAGACAAGATAATTTTTGAAACTTTTAAAATTCAAATTATTGAATGTTGTTTGCATTTTACTTTTCTGCTTCAAAACTGAGAAAATTCAGATTAAGACACACATTTCAATAGTTAACAACAACAAAAAAAATAGTTAACAGCCTCTCTTAGCCATGAGTAATAAACTGTTAAACATTCTAAGATGTCAGATTTTCTTCATGCACCATGTACAGATTTGCTTCGAAAATAAATTTCAAAATTGTTAATGAACTTACTTTCAATTAACTTCCTTTTAGGAAATAACACCAACTACGTCAATGGAAAAAGTGAATGTAGAGTTAAAATTAAGACACAAAGAGATACAAAAATACCATGAGATTCCCACAGGAAACACCAGGTGGCATCGGTGCTAAGTATCAGTAGATCTATCTATACTATGTTTTACTTATTTCAAAACCCAACTGGCCATCTCAGATCACTGTATGATATAACATGATTTATTCAAGTTGAATTTTTTACTGGTTCCATAATTCCATAACACAACATCTTTATGATTAAGGGCATTTGAATATACTTCTAAACAAAAAAATAACCCCAATGTTTTAATAGAGGAAACAAGTTCTAAGAATATAATAGATATAATAGAAGCACACAAGGAATTTTATGTAAAGAAACAGAATTTCTAATAGGTGAAGACCTATAGAGACATAAAAGACCAGTCTTCTATCTAATTTTTCCCTCGTTAGTAAACATTTTGTTACCATCTAAAGGGAACATGAGAGGCACTAGAGATATACTTTCAATGTCTAGCATAAATTGAAACAGAAAGAATTTCCCCTTTCATTGTGATATGCTGAATTTACCAACCATGGAAAAATAATAAAATTTATAGTGTAATTATCTACTTTATAATCATCTACTTCAACTAGATACTCTTTTGAATATATTGTTAGATCTTTTAAAAAAGTTGAGGTCTTATTATTCTTGAAAGGTATAATGGCGCATTAGAGTTATTAGAATTAGAATTGTATCACAATGGATTATTATTATTATACAATATTATTATTATTATTATTATAATACAAACATTAGGGCTAACACATATCCACTAAAACATGAAAAGTACATATAGTAAAAATCTGTTACAGTAAAGTATTTTCACAAGAGTTCATATTATTTCTCATTATCAGTTTAGGTTTCAACTAAAAGAACTATATTGAAATCTTTAATTGAATGCCTCAACTACTTTTTCACAAGCAAATCACTTTCACAGACACCATCTACATCTTCAGTTCATGCATAAACAAAGTGTTTCTGTTACAAACCTGGGCTCTTTTTTCTCTAAGTTCCTGCTGCTGTAGTCTCCTTTTTTCTCGTTTTTCTTGTAATTTTTCTACTTCTTTCACACAATTAGATTTTCTACGTGCTGAAAGAGAAAGATGAGCTGTTGAAGTAGAGCTTTTTTATAGTACTCTACTTACACACAAAAATTTTATGTATAATTTCACCACATACACCCAAAAAATGGTACACAGTGTGACAAGGCATGCCTTTAACAATTATGTGAACTCATGAGCTGCTTTAACAAAACCAGGAACAGGACAATATACAGATAGCAGTCAAGAAAAATGACTTTAACATATTGATACATGTCATCTCTTGGTTTACAATCACAGATGTATGAATTGGAAAGGATCAAGAAGTGTAAGAAATTCTTCCATAACATTTGTCAAATTATTATCTGACCAGAATTTTAAATTCAAAACAAGTGGAAAATTGTTATAATTTTGTATTTATAAATTTTCTTCAAAATATACATTTCAAAACCCAACCCAATTAAGAGACTAAACTAATAAGAAAAAAAATTTTTCCACAGTGGTAAAATGAAATGTGCAATCAAGCTTATAATTACTCTTTACCATTTGGGAACTTCTAAAGATGACCAAGAGAGAATACATGTATGCCTAAAATGACTGAATCCTTGATACATGGTTTACATACAAGGGGGTCCAAATTCCTTTTTTGCAGCTTGAACTGGAGATATATCTGAAACACTACCATTCTGTTGTGCAGAGGAAGACTGCTCAGGAAGCTGACTAGGCCGTGCACGTGCAGAACCAACCACTGCAAGTGAAATAAAATTTTTTAAATTCAGAACAAAAAATCAGTAAAGGTGAACCCTAGTAAAAGGAATGGCAGTATATCAAAAGAACTGATACTTAGGAGTTGTCAGTTTTCTACTTATGTGGGTATAAACAGAATATGTAATAATCAATTATGTTCAATAAACTAACAAGCCAAGGGGTTTTCAAGGTAATGTGTGCAGAGACTTAGGCTCCACCAATGTAATTTCAGCTACAAAACTCAATCTCAATAATTTATATAAAAAGCAAAGCCAAGCTTGACTTTTAATAATCATATAAAAAATTTAAGTGTGCAGGAGCACCTGGGTGGCTCAGTCAGATGAGTGGCCAGCTCTTGATTTCGACTCAGGTCATGATCTCAGGGTCCTGGAATGGAGTTTTTCTGTCCAGGCCCGCACTCAGCAGGGAGTCTGCTTAAGGATTCTTTCTCTCCCTCTTCCTCTTCCTCTGCCCTGCTTGAGCTCTCCCTTTCTCTAAAATGAATAAATAAATCTTAAAGGGGCCCTCCCCCAAATATATATATTTGTGTGCAAAATATAAATTTTAAATTTGAATGCACTGTCATTTTAAAAAATTTACACAATTCTGAAGTACATAAAGTAAAAACACTCCTTCAACCCTCCCTGTAATTCCAAATCCCACTCCTCGCTCCTCAAATATGCAAAGCTTCAGCAGAGAATTTCCCAGTATATATGTTATAAAAGTAGAAAAATAAATATAAAGTAAAATAAAAACACCGTATTTTACAAAGCAGTATATATTTTCACAAGATTCAAAGGAAGGATAGTGTTTAGGATGCAGGACTTTCCCTCCACCTCCAATCTCTCTTCTAATACCTATGCCTGTCCTGCCCCACCACCCCCACATACAAACATCACCATCAGAAACATTAATTCTGAACTGCTGAAGAGTAAAAAAGAAATTAACTGAGCTTTACATTTCCTTACTGAAAATACACAGAAGACATGCAATTAACTACAAATTGTACCTGTTCAACTTTTCTTTAGCTGATTCCCAAGTCATGAATCTTTTGGGAAGACTGTTAGCCAGAAAGTCAGGTAAAATGGGATTAGATTAACTCTTGTGAACTCAATTAACTGACTACTGCCCCATTCCTTTCTCATGATACTCTAATCTACAAAGTTATTGGGTAAAGGAGAGTAATCAAAAATTGCATATAACAGAGTTTCATATTCATCACTTACCTTTATAAAACATTTTTTATATTACTGACTTTTTTCAAGATTTTATTTTATTTATTTATTTATTTATTTGGAGAGAGGGAGGAAGAGAGAGAACGTGAGCCAAGGGAGGGACGGGGAGGAGAAGCAGGTAGAGAAGCAGGTGAAGAAGCAGGCTCCCCGCTGAGCAAGGAGTCTAATGTGGGGCTCAATCCCAGGACCCCAGGAATGTGACCTGGGCCGAAGGCAGATACTTAACTAACTGAGCCGCCCAGGTACCCCTATTATTGACATTACTGTATTAGGACATCAAGAAGATACCAATCTTCAAATCAGCCACATAAAGTTTAACTGAATGTCAAGGGTAACATTCACTTTTGATTTACCTTATTGGGGCCATACTACAAAGTTAATAGACAAAATTAATAGATAAATGTTTACCTCTGTTATCCCTTGGAGGAGGGTCGTTCTTAATAGAAGCCACGGTCCGTCGATTCTGTAAAAGAAAAACAAAAACACCCATTTACTTTCTCTCTTTACTCCTCATATATTTATAACTTGGGCTTCCTTTAATTAAACAAAAGTAGGTGAACATAATATAAAACTAAATAGAAAAAAACTATAAATAATCTAATAATAATTACTACTAATGCCATCAGTATTCAAGTTTCTTTATGGGAGTATTGCCCACCACCTCTCCAGAAAATGCAATATTCCGGAATTAGCACAAGGCAGGCACTGCTCATATTAAGTCATTCAATCTTCACAACAACTCTATGGGGTCATTACTATTATTATTCTGGTTTCATAGATGAAAAAACCGAGCAAAGAGAAGTTATTTCAGTAAAGGGTATAGTTTTAGCCACCACGCTATAAAACCACATAATATATTTCAAAGGTAGGTATTACATTTCATCTTTGGATGTCAGAGTAATCCATAAAATACTGGCTTTAGACAATCTGCCGTCCACTATTAAACATCAAAATACCACGATATGCTAACCGTCATTCCTACTAAAGACTTCATTAGACTTTCAAAGACTTCAAACTGCATAGTCTAGGGCAGTAAATTTTTGATCCTTTCCTTTATTTACCAAGACTTCATTTTATTCACCTGAAACAAGGTATCAAATACTGCCATGGCTCTCAATGCTAGAAAGAACATTTGCAAATTTAAATCAGATGGGTACTATTAAAAGAATATTGATGCAAGGGCCTCACTTTAGAGAAAATAAAACCGAACTGCTGGGAGTGAGCAAGACATCAATATTTTGAAAAATTCTCTTAAGTGATTTTAATGCACATCAAAGGTTGTTAATGACATACGAAGAAGGATATCTATGAAGATCCTTCAAGGCTGTGAAGCCAAATATGAAAAACAATCCATCTACAAGTCACAACTAATGATGTCTAAGCAGTGACACTTAATGTGCTGAATTATATGAATTGAAAACCTGCCTTATGTTCACATACATAATTTAAAAAGTAGAATGTTTTGCTGATATTGTTAAGCTTCTATCATATGATATTTGGATGCTGATGTATGTCTTCCCTGTAAGATACCAAGTTTCTCTAGCGTTAAAGTCATGTCATTCATCTTTGTGTGATAAAATCAACAATGTAGAAAAATAAACAAATGCTTGTTGAACTAAACACATATAACTGCCAATTCTAAAACTGTGAGCGACTACCTGGTTTCAAAAGAGCTGGACTAAAACACACAATTTTAACAGTGAGAAATTTCAATAGGAAGGAAGAGGAATTATCTTTTAAAGTAATAAAAATGCCATGGCTTTTATTTTCATAAAGGTCAAACTGTTAGGGTATATAGCATGGTCTTAAAGTTCATCTTCGCAAATAACACAGAAGTAGTTAAACTGTACTCTAATAAACATAAATTGCAGAATTACTATTTCCAAAAACTGCTGGAGTGGGAATTTATTACGGATAATAAACATTCTTTATCTAAATCATATGTATTCACTTAACAAACACTGACAAGCAAATGGTTTTGACATCCCTATCTCCTAGGTAGCTATTAGTCTTAGGAAAAATCCTAATCAGGAAAGAATTTCTAGGATTTTACCTAATAATTATCGTAACTGTGAACTGGACAACCTCAGTCCTTCAAAGAATGTATCCATAAACATGGCATATAGATGGCAAAAGGACTTACATTTTTTTAAAGCAAACTAATACTTAAAATATACTCTTCACAGCCTTTTCATTTCAAAGCAGAAAATACATATGCACACATGCACATACACCCCACACACCCTTACTCCTAATTTTCATTACTAACCTTTACAATTTTGTTTACTTTGGCTGAAGATGTTGGAGGTGGAGGTGTTTCTGGACTGGGTTCAATTTCTTCATCAGGTACAAGGTCAGGGTTAAGTGAAAAGATGCTCTCAAGGTCAATCTGTTTTAAAAAATGCATGTATCTTTAAATTTTGACAATTAACCCTTTATATTACAAATATACAAAGAGAGAATGATTGATTGTTAAATGATTTCAGTCTCATCAATAGTACTGCCTTGAAAACAAAATTATCTACAATTACAACCCACATATTAAGACAGCTATTACGACTGCATTTTATGGTCTTGATAGTATGCCCTATCACAACGTACAGGAAGAATCTACCTTTCTTTGAAAGGTTTTTGTTTGTTTTTTAAGATTTTTATTTATTTATTTGACAGAGAGAGAGAGAGAGAGAGATCACAAGCAGGCAGAGAGGCAGGCAGAGGGAGAGGGGGAGGCAGGCAGAGAGAGAGGGGGAAGCAGGCTCCCTGTTGAGCAGAGAGCCCGATGTGGAACTCGATCCCAGGACCCTGAGATCATGACCTGAGCCAAAGGCAGAGGCTTAACCTACTGAGCCACCCAGGCACCCTCTCTGAAATGTTTTAATCATTTGAAAGTTTTTCTAGAAATGATAAAGAAAACATGCACTATATAACAAAATATACACTTTTTCGTTTTATTTTGTATTTGGAACCTTGATTGCAAGACTAGAAATAAAATTTAGCTCAGTAATAGGGGTGCCCGGCTCAGTCAGTGAAGCATGGGTCTCTTGATCTTGGGATTGTGGGTTTGAGCCCCACGCTAGGTGTAGAGACTACTTAAAAATGAAATCTTAAAAAAAATTTAGTGATCATACCTCTTTGCCTTTTGTATCTCCATTTTCTATCCACTCAACAGTTACACTTTCATTATCTTCATTTAAAGACGTTACCATTGCTTGATGTATTCGGCCTAAGTGGGAATAAAATATACATTTTAAGCCATATATTACGGTATTCCTAAACACTGTCACATACAATTTTAAAACTTACAAACTTTTGAAAGACTACGATACTAATTTTCTTACAAGGGCTTTCCAGACTCACAATTAGGGAATGAACTTTGTCCATGCGATCATTAATAAATGTGCTGTCAAGACCAGAACTCAAGAAACTGAATAGACTGTAAGTGTATTTTCAACAAACATGAAAAATGGTTACACAATGGCAGAGAATGCCGAAATTCTATACCATTATATAATTCTAATCATTACAAGGTTTCCTTACTATGAGCTGACAATGACTGTAGGACAAAACAAAATTCAAAAACTAATTTTTTTTTAAAGATTTTATTTATTTACTTGACACAGAGAGAGATCACAAGGAGGCAGAGGCAGGCAGAGAGGAGGAAGCAGGCTCCCTGCCAAGCAGGGAACCCGATGCGGGCCTAGATCCCAGGACCGAGATCATGACCTGAGCTGAAGGCAGAGGCTTTAAACCACTGAGCCACCCAGGCGCCCTCAAAAACTAATTTTTTATACTAAAACACTTTTTATGTAAAAATCACTATCATATATTATACAACTGACATTATTTTTATTACATTGAGAAAAGGATTCTAACTCCAAAAAGGGTGGGAAATGTAATCTAACATCTGTATCTTACTTTCTCTGGCAGCTCTAGTATTTACCATCTGTAGAGAAAGGACATTATATATCTAATGTATTAACTTGTTTTCCCTCTCTTAACAGACTGTGGATGTTACTTGTTAATAACCACAGAACTAAGTATTTTTATTTATTACAGAATGTTCCATTATATTTATAACTTACTTCATATCTATTGATGATCACTTAGGTTATGTGCAATTTTTTGCTATTGTAAACACTGCAATGGATACTATTGTACATGTGCCATTATACACTTGTCAAATTATTTCTTTGGAACAAATTCCTAGAAGGTTTTATAAGTGTTTATGTATTTTTTACTTATTTGTTTTCATCTTACCCACCCACTTATTAATCAAAGAGGATAGAAACTATTTGTTATAGATTTGCATCTTCTTATTATTTAATAAAATGCTGAACATATGGAATTTTCATATGTAGTTACTGAATGAAATCCTTGGGACAGCAATAATTTACCTTTAGCTTATACCTCTTTGACTATCTAAAAAAACAAAAAAACCTGATATACAGTATATGAAACATACAATGCTATTGTAATAATAAGGCACTTACTGAGATAAATGGACATTAAAGAATTGGGTGTTGGGGGTAAAAAGAAATAAGCTGGAAAATACTTGGGAGGATTCAAGGGAGAGGCTTGTAAAAAGGGGAAATTAGGTGATATATTCACTGCAATTTGACATGGACAAAAATTAGGTAAACAACCAGAAGAAGTGGTATGTGTCAGTCAGGTTCACCAGGAAGCAGATATTGAGACAGGAGGATGAGAGTTTTACTGTGAAAGATAAAAGGGGGGTAAAAACAGGCCTAGGCATGGAAAACTTTCAAACCTGTGAAGGAAAGGGGACAGAAAATAGGACTGAGCAGAGAGAGCCTCAGACCCTGACACAGATCTGACAAAGTGCTGGCCAACGCAGCAGGGAGCTCCGAAGCAAAGACTGAAAAGACAGTCTCACACTGGGCCAAGATGGAAATACGCAAGGACCCACACCATGCTCAGTCACTGGTTGAAAGTTTCCCAGGAAACACAAGGCCTCAGCACAAAACCTAAGGAGCCTAAAACTATTAATATCTAGAGGCTGTAAACTAAATGCACTCCCTGGAGCTGAAGGAGTGGTAAGTTCCTTAAAGGGAGATCCAAGCAGGTATCTACATAGATGGCTGCAAGAGGATATGAAAAAAAAAAGAGAGACTGAGTTTAATTGTCACAGAAGTAAAGAGTGGACCCCAAAGAGCCATGAGATGCCGATGATGGCCATTACAATCTAGAAGGAGCTACCACTGCTACAACAGACCTCACATTTATCACCATCTCCACAACATGAGTAGTGAGGCTAAGACCAGCAGCTACTGTCTCCCAAACCTACCACCCCTGACAATAGCAATACCCACTAGCAGGAACAAGATTATTGTAGTAAACGTTTTGGGAAAAATAAAGCATTTCAATGTAAGACAGTGATATGATTTCATCAACAGGAAATGGCTCCAAAAAAGATGTACTTAAACACTACACTACCTACCATAAAGAGTAACTTCTTGCAGGAAATGGAAAGGCTGTAGTTGAGGTTGCTGAAGAGAAGGGATAAGGGGTCTCCATGCAATGACCAAAAGAACTGCCACAATAATGAGAATGAGGAAAAGCATATAATGTTGCAAAAGCAAGACCAACACCACATTCCTACTGTTAAGCATCTACTACAATATTCCAACTTCCTTGGAAAGGACCTATCTTACAGGGACCTTAATCTCCAAAGACAGCCTAGAGACACGAGCAACAAAGAGGATAAAGAAAATAAAGATTTTCTTTTCAAAACCCATTATCAGCAAGCCTCAACAGTGGTACCTCCAGAAGTTCAATTACCAGTGCAGACACTCAGAAAACCTTAAGCCACAAGTTAGCAAAGCCAAAAGCAGCTGATCCATTAGTTAAAACCAAGCTCTAAAGATTTAGAAAGGCAGACCTTGAGAAAATGTTGGCTTATCTCTACCACGGTCCAGTTTACTCAGCCAAAAGGAAGAAAAAAATAGGAAATTCCAGTAACAAGAAATGAATAAAGACCAGAGCTGAATGAATGAATGAATCAAGTCTTAAGTGTTTTCTTTTTGCCAGTTGATGTGATAACCAGAAATACCTGCAGTATGAGGTTTTATTTTTATCAAAAGCTGTCTCTAAAAAAAATGTTTCAAGTCTAACTTTTTACCCAATATGCCTTTAAAGTTTTTAAAAATTGTTTATATAGTTGAAGTGAGATACCCAAATTTCTCATTCTTAATTATATTTTTTTCTAAACCATCCCATTTCTCTGGTTTGAGAAAATTCTGTATTCCAACTTCACTAACTCATTGCCCTTTGACTCTGATTCCCCCTTTTCTGTAAATTATATCCTATACATTTCTACATTATATAAAAAAAAAAGACACAGAGCATACACCTGTGTATCCACCACCAGCCAAGTTAAGAAATAATACCTCTAAGGGGCACCTGGCTGGTTCAGTTGGTAGAGCAAGCGACTCCTGATTTTGGGGTTGTGGGTTCAAGCCCCACGTTGGGTGTAGAGATCACTTAAAAATAAAAATTTTAAAAAAGAAAGAAACAACACCTTTGAAAGTCCATATGCCACCCTCCCCAAGTGAATCTCCCTCTTTTTTTTTCAAATTTTTAAACTTTTTTTTACCATATTTCCTCTCCCTCTTTTTCCCAACCACCACTAGTAACCGGTATCCTATATATTTGAGATAATCATACTGTGGCTTTTCTTTATAGTTTTACCACCTACAAATGTAAGAACAGCCTGGCTATTTTTAAACTGTATAAATGGATGGACACTACTTTAATACTCATTTCTGTTGTGCAAAACTACTTTCCCAAGATTCATTTATGTTGTTATAAATTAAGTGCAGTTCACTTATTTTCACTACATATGAAGATGCCAAAACTTAATCTACTATGTTCACGGACATGCGTTTTCATGTTTTCACTACTAGAAACAATGGTGCCGGGGCGGCTACATGGCTCAGTCGGTTAAGTTTCTGCTTTTGGCTCAGGTCATGATCCCGGGGTCCTCGGATCATGCCCCACGTCAGGCTCCCTGCTCAGCAGAGAGCCTGCTTCTTTCTTTCTTCCTTTCCCTGCCACTCTGCTTACTTGTGCTCTCCACCTCTCTGTCAAATAAATAAATATCTTAAAAAACAACACAAGGGCGCCTGGGTGGCTCAGTGGGTTAAAGCCTCTGCCTTCGGCTCAGGTCATGATCTCAGGGTCCTGGGATCGAGGCCCGCATCGGGCTCTCTGCTCGGCAGGGAGCCTGCTTCCTCCTCTCTCTCTGCCTGCCTCTCTGCCTACTTGTAATCTCTCTGTCATATAAATAAATAAAATCTTTAAAAAAAAAACACAACACAAAACAAAACAATGGTGCTATAGGCATCCTTATACATGCATATTGATAAAAATATACAAGAATTTCTCCAGGATGTGTAAGAAATATAGAGTACATAGGTCTGTAACTTTTCTAGTTAGTGCCATGATGTCTTCCAGAGTGGCCAGACCTATAATGTTAGTAGTATCCTACTAACAAGTACTTCACATCCACATGATACTTAGTATTTGTCAGATTTAATGTATCATACTGTGGTTCTAATTTCTCTGACTTAATGAGGCTGTGCCTATTTCTGTGTCTCCTGGCCATTTGGACCTTTTGACTGTTTTCTTCACTTCTCTGAAGAAATTCTCCATATATTCTTGGTACTAATCTCCTGTTACATGTGTTGCAAATATTTTCTCTGAATTTGGGGCTTATCTTTCCACTTTATGATGTCTTTTAATGAATTTCAATTTATTAACTTTAATGTAGTAAAATATCTATGACTCAATTACAGCTTTTTATGCCCTAAAATTCTTCCTGACATGCAGGTCATTATAATAGGTTCTGACATTTTCTTCTGAAGTTTTACAAAGTCTTAGGGTGCCTGGGTGGCTCAGGAGGTTTAGCCTCCAACTCCTGTTTCCATTCAGGTCATGATCTCGGGGTGGTGAGATGGAGACCCAAGAGCTCTGTGCTCAGCAGGAAGTCTACAGGAGATTCTCCAGTTCTCCCTCTCCTTCTGCCCCCCCCCCCCGCTCGCACATGCAAGATCATTCTCTCAAATAAATATTTTTTTAAAAATAGACTTCACAAAGTCTTTCATATTCAAGACTGCATCCCACTGTCACTTTGGTTTTTGTGCATGGTAACACAATTCCCATTCCCCCAACCTCCCACCATGAAAAACAAATTAAGCCAGTGCAATTTCCTGAAAGGTCCTTCTTTCTCTCCTAACTGCACTATGACCTGTCAAATTTCAAGCACACATGCTTCAGCCTATTTTTTCTTATCCTTGAGCCAAAATTACACTGTCTTATTATTATAGCTTTGCAGTAAATCTTGCTGGCTGGTAAAATAAGCTTTCCCACCTATTTGTTCTTTAAGAGGTTCTTTGATCTTCTTAGCCATTTGCATGTCCATATAAATTATAGAATCCTCTTGTCAAGTTCCAAAAATCAAGTAAACTAATAATTTTTTAAAAACCCTATTAGGATTCTAGTTGGAACAGCATTAAATATTTTGTTCTAGATTTTTACATCATTGACCAAGAGTAATATCTGCCAGCAGTTTTTCTTTCTTGTATCAACCTTATTCTAGAATAGTGTAAAGTTAGAATTATTTAAACCTTGAGCATCTGGTATGCATTGGTTAAAACCATCTTGGCTTAGAGTTTTATTTGTGAAAAGATTCAATTCTCTTAACAATTAAAATATTGTTATAGTTTTCTATTCATGACTGTTTTGATAATTCTATTTTTTTCTTGGAGATTTATTTAAGTTTTCACATTTGGGGCATAAAGTTGTTCATAATTATGCTGAATGCCTGTAGCATTTGTAACCATAATCACTTTCTCATTTTTAATTTTTCAATCTTTTTTCTTGGCAAACCTTCTATCAGATTTGTCACTTTTGTCTTTTCCAAAAACAACACTTGCTTTTGTTGAGCCCTTTGTTATTAAATACTTAATTACTGCTCTTCTCATTATTCTTTCCTTTTACTTTGGGCATATTTTGTTGGGTCATTTTTTTCTCAAATTCCTCAGACAGATGCTTAGTTTATTCATCTTTATTCCTTTTTTTTCCTGAAAAGCAGTTAAAGCTACACTTTTCTCTCCAAGAATTGCTTTAGCAGCATCGCACACATTTTTATATTCAGTATTTTTGTTATTGTTGAGTTGGGACTACTTCTTAATTTTATGAATCTCTGACTTATAAGTCATCTAAAAGTGTTTTTCAAAGTCCAAACACATGGAAGTTATCTAGGTATCCTGTTATGATTTCCAAAGGTGAAGCACCTGACCAGTGAGAATAGATAAAGTTACAAATAACTGGTATAACTTCTCCACTGTACAGTGGCTTGGTTCAGCCCTGTATATCTGCCTCAATCACATTGGACTGCCTCCCTTGGAGGAAAATTTTCTATAAAGCCAGCTCCAAGAAGCTCCTCTTTAAAGAGGAGCCACACCAGTCTTTATCTTCAAACAGTGAACTCGACTAACAGTGTGTGTTTTTTTAAAGTGTCCCCATCTTCCTACAGGAATTAAACTTTTGCTATTCTTGCCTGAATAGCCCCACCATCCCTTAGTATTTCCTATCTGTTTCTGTTCCACTATGATACCTTGTTCTTGAGCTCAGCTATGCCTTTTGGTTTTCTCTTATGTATCTGGGGCAGAAAGATGTCAATACATAAAATTCATTGTACTATTTTGACCAGATGACCCAATCCATCTTTAATTCTATACATCGCATTCATAAAAAATGGGAGTCAGATTTGAAAACTGTAGTTCGCGCAATCATATAAAATCGCTATTATTTTAAATTATGGCTGTTAAAATCTCAAAACTCAAGACATTTAGAACTTTTCAGCTTTATTTCAACTACGTATAAAGATAAATTACAGTGTAGACAATGTAATCTTTGAGAGGGAAGTAAAAAAATTACTTGGAAAGTTTTGGAAAGTATAGGCAAATTCTGAAGAAGCTCTCTCTCTCCATTTTCCCGGTAGAACACCCCTTCATTTTTTTTTTTTTTAAGATTTTATTTATTGGGGCACCTGGGTGGCTCGGTCACTAAGGATCTGCCTTCAGTTCAGGTCATGATCCCAGGGTCCTGGGATGGAGCCCTACATTGGGCTCCCTGCTCAGCAGGATGCCTGCTTCCCCCTCTCCCACTTCCCCTGCTTGCATTCCCTCTCTTGCTGTGTCTCTCTGTCAAATACACAAAATCTTTTTTAAAAGATTTTATAATAAAATCTTTTTTAAAAGATTTTATAATAAAATCTTTTTTAAAAGATTTTATAATAAAATCTTTTTTAAGATTTTATAATAAAATCTTTTTTAAAAGATTTTATAATAAAATCTTTTTTAAGATTTTATAATAAAATCTTTTTTAAAAGATTTTATAATAAAATCTTTTTTAAGATTTTATAATAAAATCTTTTTTAAAAGATTTTATAATAAAATCTTTTTTAAGATTTTATAATAAAATCTTTTTTAAAAGATTTTATAATAAAATCTTTTTTTTAAAAAAGATTTAAAAAAAAGTATGCCGAGTATCAAAATGATATAAGACGTAGGCACAGGATGATGCTTGCATCATTCTCATTGTGAGCCATTCTCTAACACTGTGTCTTCATCCTGAACTCATTTCCACAATCTCTCATATTTACTTAGTCCTCGTTTTGCCCAGTGTTGAATGACTCCCCAAATATGTAAGAAAATGTTGAAAAAACACCACTGAGGATGGGCAAAATGCAATTATAGTGAAAACAAAGATTTTACTGGATATAAAACTGACTTGTTGCCCTTATTTCTTATTTGTTAAACATGATAGTTTACTTACATGTAGGTAATTTTATACTGTCAGTTACATTTATGAAATAGGTCTTAGGGAATTTGGTCAAAGATGGACACTGTGATCTTTCCCATTTAAAATAAAGGCAGGGACGCCTGGGTGGCTCAGTGGGTTAAAGCCTCTGCCTTCAGCTCAGGTCATGATCTCAGGGTCCTGGGATTGAGCCCCACATTGGGCTCCCTGCTTGACAGGGAGCCTGAAGCTTCCTCCTCTCTCTATGCCTGCCTCTCTGCCTACTTGTAATCTCTCTGTCAAATAAATAAATAAAATCTTTAAAAATAAATAAAATAAAATAAAATAAAGGCAAATGGGCTCCCACTCAGTATCTTCCCATACAACATCTGATTTAAGAGATTACTGACCTTAAATGGGAGATGACTGTTTATGTTTAAAAACAGGATCCTAGCAGGCTTCTGCTGAGAACTAACAGACTTCTAAATATAACGAAATCATGATAACTACAAATGTAATGAAATCATAAGAAACTAAAAAGAAAAAAAGTCACAAGGTCTGTATTCGACCATTTAAAAAAATTTCATTATTTGAGAGAGAGAGCACGCACATGAATGGGGGGGGAGGGAAGAGGCAGAGGGAGAGGGAGAAGCAGACTCCCTGCTGAGTTGGAAGCCTGATGCGGGGCTCAATTCCAGGATCCTGGGATCTGACCTAAAAGCCAAAGGCAGGCACTTAACTGACTGAGCCACCCAGGCACCTCTATATTTGACCATTTTTAACCAAAAAAGTCAATTTCATATGGTTCAACACAAGAGAAATGAACATTTCACCCCAAATTTAGATGTCAGGATAATTTACAAAACTATTAACTGCTAAATCAATGAATAGAAATATATGAAATATTTTGAAAACAACCTTTACTTCAAAGCCAATTTATGTTTAGTTCATTTTAAGAAATATTTTTGCATCGTTTAAGTCTCAGCTTTTTGTTCAGTGAAATCAAAGAAAAAATAGTTCAGATCTCAACTTTTTAATATATTAGTAAATATTAAGACAAATTATTTTTTTTACATGACTGAATAGAAAACAAACACCTGAATTTAAGCAACCTTTTGCCCCAATAACAAAAATAACATGTAGATTCTACACATTTCAGGACTTTCTAATATTTAAAATTAAGATGGTTACTTAAGATTGCTATAAAATCTCATATTTATTGAGCTGTCAAAAACAAGTCTTACATGTTGACAATTGGCTTTTGGTCTCTGAAAACAGGATCCTATTATATGTTTCTTAGTTCACAGCTGAATTCACAAGCAGCTGTGAGGCTTAGAAACGCCAGCAACCAATTAGGCTGGCATAAACCTTGTCTAGCATATAAAGTATAATTTGGTTGCAAATACAGAAGACAACAGCCAAAATAAAACAGCCAAGAATATTAATAAAATATCATTACAAGCATTTAAAAGACTGAATTTTAAAATGCTAACAAATATATGTATTTTATTAAAAGGATACAGTGGTAGAAAATTAGGAAAAACATGAAAATGCAATAATCAATTATTTTCAGACCCGCTCCATTTTTAAAAAGGTTGCAGCTGTTTCTAGCATACCTAGGACTGCAAACTCCATATTTTTTTTAATTACCCTAATCATAGAGTTGAGGTATACATCAGCATACATGTGGCAAGTCTTCCCCCCAAAAGTAAATATTATTTTTATCAGTTCCTCTTGTGCTGTTTCTATGAAATCTTCTTTTCAAACTTCTAAATAGTAAGACCTTAATTACACTTTCAAAACTGAAACATGTAAGAATAACACACTAAAATGATCAGTGAAAATAAAACTTCAATTATAAGATTGTTTATTATGGCAATTTTCAAACCCTTTGAAGTTGTTAAAGTATGTTTTTGTTTAAAGTTTTAAATTTAGAGGCACCTGGGTGGCTCAGTCAGTTAAGCATCTGCCTTCAACTCAGGTCATGATCCCAAAAGTCCTGGAATCAAGCCCCACACTGGGCTCCCCACTTAGCAGGGGAGTCTGCTTCTCCCTCTCCCACAGTGCTCTCTTCCTCTCCTTCCGTGCTTTCTCTCTCTCTCAAATAAATAAATAAAATAATAAAGTTTCATAAATGTTAAAATGACAAAAGTTAATGCTTTTATAAATATCATTAGCTAAAAATATTATTTAAAAATATTTTACACAAACTTTGAAAAACCTAGTAGTAACTAATAATTCATGTGTATATAGCCATAAATGGAACTAATATGAAAATCTAGCTTATATGCTAACTTAAATACATGGTACTTTAGTGTATCTCTTCTTAATAAAACCTCTATAACCTCAATTTTCAATCAGAATACCACTGCATAATTTGACAGACTCTTTTATCTTGACTTTAAAAAAAAATGATAATCAAGGGGGCACCAGGCTGGCTCAGTCAGTAGAACATGTGTCCCTTGATCTTGGGGTCATGAGTTAAAGACTCAAGTTGGGGCTTACTTAAAAAAAAAAAAGGTTAATGAAATCTAGTTCTCTCCTTTTGTACCTTTGCAAGCAGAGACAAAGAGGACAAGCAATCATAAATACCCATTCTCAGAATAAATAAGTAAATATTACTCTGAATTATGAAATCACACATTCAGAACAAGTACTTAGCATAATTTTTTCAGAAGATGAATAAAATACATAAGCATACTCCAAATAGGTGGTTAACAGATATCTGAAAGGAGCACTTCCAACTTAGTTCCTACCAGAAGAGAATCCTGATAAATTATCTTAAAACACACTGACCTCAAAACTTCAGTGATTTAAATCATCTGGCTGATTAAAATAACAGAACTCTCATTTTTCTGAAATAAATCTGGTATAATGATTCCAGTAAAATAAATCAATTATACATTTAGTTATAGAAACCAAGTGCCAGTGTAAAATGGAAATTCAAAAATTTGAGTGTATCTTTCCAAGTGGAGTCAAAGCAAAACACGTTGTAACTTTCATTGTCTTCGAGAGGTTTGTTTTCCAGCTGTCTTTTTTTTTTTTTAATATTTTATTTATTTATTTGACACAGAGAGAGATCACATGTAGGCAGAGGGGCAGGCAGAGAAAGAGGGGGAAGCAGGCTCTCTGCTGAGCAGAGAGCCCGATGCGGGGCTTGATCCCAGGACCTGGGATCATGACCTGAGCCGAAGGCAGAGGCTTAACTCACTAAGCCACCCAGGCGCCCCTCCAGCTGTCTTTTAAAACAGGTACAACTCCTTTTTGTGAACTTGCTAAAATTTAGACTATAAAAGAATGCTAAGTCAAGAACATGGGAAAGGCCCCACCTCTTTACTAAGTTTACAATATAATTTTCTCATATTATAACAGTGAAATTGGAAAAAGTTGGGAAAATAGGGACTGCCAAAATGCTGCTTTAAAATAGCCTAGGGGGGTCTGGCTCAGTTGCTTAAGCCTCAACTCTTCATTTCGGCTCAGGTCGTGATCTCAAGGTCTTTAGATGCTGCCTGTGATGGGGGGTCCGCACTCAGTGGAGGATCTGTCCCTGTGTGCCCCATCCTTGTGCATGTTCTCAATCTCTCAAATAAATAAATCTTCAATAAAATAAAATAGAAAGTCTAAATAAGACCACCAAAGGACACGCTAAAGGAATTACTTAGAAATTGAAAAACATTGTTAACTATACAGTAATATTTATACATCCTTTCTTATTTTGCCAACTACCTCAAAGCAGTTTAGAATTTATTATTTATATTCTCTCCAACAGTAAATGTCAATCTGTTCCTACATGCCCCTAACCAGTAAATGAGGACAGAAAAGAATGTGGTCATTTGTCAGAGATGATTACAGCAGATTCAGCAGAAGTCAAACTCCCCAACTCTGATATCTAGGTTTTGTTAACTAATCTAAGCAATGATGAAAAGAATCCTTAATGAGGACTATGTAAGCGTCACACCTTCTTCAACAGCTTTGCTGGAACAAGGAGCCATTAGAGAAGGACACAAATAATGCCTCAGCTGACACTGGTAACAGTGCTGTTGCTGTTTAGTAAATCCCTAGGGAATGTGACTTTGCCAAACATAGAGACCTTTTTGTTTTGGTTTATCACATTTTAAGATGTTACTATTATAACTAAACTAAAAAGCTCTGGCATTTCTCTTCTTAGACTTTAAAAGCACAAAGCAGGAATTTTAATACTGGAAGAAAAAAACTGGAAATGATACAGCTAAGAATTTTCATGAAGAAAATACAACTTACAATACGGGACAAATTTCATAATTTACATAAATCACAAAGTTTCGGATTCTTACCTCGTCTATCATTGTTTTGAACAGCGATATGAAAATCAAATCTGCTCTGTTTCTGTAGGGTGACAGGAAAATGTCGGATCTTGTTGGAGTGTTTTTTGTGATGAATGAACCACACTGCACACTAACAATCTGGGCAGATTTGTCATTTAGAAGAACCCACTGTGCAGGTTTTAGGGAAGTTCCATTCTGAATTCACACAGGCAGTAAGAAAAATGTCATAAAGGGGCCATGATGCCATTAAAAAGTATTAAATCACTAGTTTCCTCATATCACTTGGCATATTTGGGGTTAGGAGAAACTTCATAAAGTTTATTAACTAAATAAATCTCAGTACATTTTAACTACAAAGGCATTCTTCATATCTACATTCCCTTGGGTGACAGAATACCCAAAACGTATCTTTCCTCACTTGTTTAGAATAAAAGATCCACTATCTAGAATACCACAGTTTTACAAGTGGTGGAGTTAAAACACATTGCTGATAGTCGAAAGATCTGAAAAACTGCGTTACACAGATGTTCAGCTGGATACATTAAGCAATGCTATCTAATTGCTCCCTAGCTTAAATTCTTATTTACTCAAAAGGGAATTCTATACTAATACAGCTGTGCTATTTTGTGAACTTGTCATAGGGACATGTAGATATCATCTTTTCTTATGCTTAAAACATATCCTAACAAGAGATAGGGATCTTTTGGAATGTTTTCAACAACAGTAATCCAGGTAATGTAAATGTGTACATCTGTTTATTGACAAAATTTAAACATCACTGACAAAACTGCCAAAAATATTGTAAGATGTTCAGCTATTTCAACTGGTTTTCAGCTACCCTCCTAACTTTCATTAGGAAATTTGAGGCCTGAACTCCAGTGACTGAACGCGATACTGTTTCATTGCAGATATGTTAAGGAGGACACCAAGCCGAATGATAACATCAAAATCTTTCAAAAAAACCTCTCACTGACAAAGCAATCTGAATATTCTACTGAGATGAATCTTACCATGTAACACTAAGAGAAACTTGCTACTATCTACAGAAATAGTAACATAGGCCAACACTAATAAGAAAAAATCCCTAGTTTCCAAAATCCAGCCTGACAACTCTCCCTGTCTGTCCTCCAGAATAATGGGACAGAAAAGCTTCCCTGGAAGCCTTAAAGAGTGTTATAAACACATCGTGCTTATAAAGTGATTTTCAAAAACAGATATTCTAAAAAAGCACTTTTTCAACAGAAAATGAAGAAAATGGAAATTGTTTACCAAGGCAAATAATGATAGATTTAAACACTTAAACATTCAAAATAAAACTGCTATGTAGATGAAATCTTCACTGAAAATGCTAAGTTTTTAGTCATACTAGTACAGTGTCAAACCAGCCATCACTGAAAATCAATTATATGTAACTTTAAAGAAGTCACATTCTTAACTACCATATAAAAAATGCATTCTTTCATGCATTATTCTATTGCTTGAATAGCACTCCAAATTCAAAACATTTACCCCTAACTCCTTTGTGACAGACCAAATTGTGTCCCCCACAATCTCATATGTTGAAGTCCTAACTCAATAGGATGGTGTTTGGAGATAAGACAGTTTGAGAGGTAATGAGAGTTAGATGAGGTCTTGTGGGTGGAACCCTCATGATGGGATTAGAGGCTATCCAAGCAGAGGAGGGAAATGCTCTCTCTGCCAAGTGAGGACAAAATGAGGAGACCATCCGTGAGGTAGGAAGTAGGCTCTTATCAAGAACCCAACTGGGGTGCCTGAGTGGCTCAGTGGGTTAAAGCCTCTGCCTTCGGCTCAGGTCATGATCTCAGGGTCCTGGGATCGAACCCCACACGGGGCTCTCTGCTCAGCGGGGAGCCTGCTTCCTCCCCTCTCTCTGCCTACTTGTGATCTCTCACTGTCTCTGTCAAATAAATAAATAAAATCTTAAAAATAATTAAAAAAAAAAAAAAAAGAACCCAATTAGCCAGCACCTTTATCCTGATGAGACTTTCGACTCTCCAGAACTGTGAGAAATGTCTGGTGTTTAAGGGATTCACCCTATGTATTTTGTTATAGCAGCCAGAACAGACTAAAACATTTTCTTTCAAATGATGACCAGGATCAAGAAAAAGGGACATACATAATCAAGGGGTCTATCCAACAAGATCTAACAACTGTAAATATCTATGCCCCTAAGTTGGGAACGGCCAAATATATAAATCAATTAATAACAAAATTAAAGAAACTCATTGATAATAATACAGTAATAGTAGAAGACTTTCACAGCCCACTCACAGCAATAGACAGATCATCTAAGCTGAAGATCAACAAGGAAACAAAGGCTTTGAATGGCACACTGGGCCATTGGACTTAACAGATATATTCAGAACATTTTATCCTATAGCAGCAGAATACACACTCTTTTTGAGTACACATTAAACATTTTCCAGAACAGATCACATACTGGGTCACAAATCGGGTCTCAACGGGTACAAAAAGACTGAGATCATACCATGCATATTTTCAGACCACAATGTTATGAAATCTGAAGTCAACCACAAGAAGAAATTTGGAAGGACTCTACTAAAGAATGAATGGGTCCAACCAGGAAATTAAAGAATTAAAAAAATTCATGGAAGCAAATGAAAATGAAAACATGACAGTTCAAAACCCCTGGGACGCAGCAAAGGAGGTCCTAAGAGGGAAGTATACAGCAATTCAGGCGTTCCTCAAGAAACAAGAAAAGTCTCAAATACACAACCTAAACTTACACTTAAAGGAGCTGGAAAAAGAAAGCAAATAAAGCCTAAGTCCAGCAGGAGAAGAGAAATAATGAAGATTAGAGCAGAAATAAATGAAATAGAAACAAACAAAAAAGAACAGTAGAACAGATCAATGAAACTAGGAACTGGTTCTTTGAAAAAATTAACAGAATTGATAAACCCCTAGCCAGACTTATCAAGAAGAAAAGAGAGGGGCGCCTGGGTGGCTCAGTCGGTTAAGCACCTGCCTTTGGCTCAGGTCATGATCTCAGGGTCCTGGGATCAAGTCCCACATTGGGCTCTCTGCTCCCCAGGGAACCTACTTCTCCCTCTCCCTCTGCCTGTAGCTCTCCCTGTTTGTACTCTCTCTCTCTGTCAAATAAATAAAATCTTTAAAAAGAGAGAGAGAGAGAGAGAGAGAGAGAGAAAACCCAAATAGACAAAATTATGAATGAAAGGGGGGAGATCACAACCAACAATGAAGAAATACAAACAATTATAAGAGAATATCATGGGCAATTATATGCCAACAAATTAGGCAATGTGGAAGAAATGGATGCATTCCTAGAAATAAACAAACTAGGGCACCTGGATGGCTCAGTCAGTTAAGCATCTACCTTCAGCTCGGGTCATGATTCCAGGGTCCTGGAACTGAGTCCCAAATAAGACTACATGCTCAGATGGGAGTCTGCTTCTCCCTCCACCCCTCCCCCCTGCTCATGATCTCTCACTCTCTCTCAAATAAAGAAATAAAATCTTAAAAAAAAAAAAAAAATATATATATATATATATGCCACCAAAACTGAAACAGGAAGAAAGAGAAAACTTGAACAGACCCATAACCAGCAAAGAAACTAAATCAGTAATTAAAAATCTCCCAACAAACAAGACTCCAGGGCCAGACTGCTTTCCAGGGGGAATCCTATCAAACATTAAAAGAGAAATTAATACCTATTCTTCTGAAACTGTTCCAAAAAATAGGGGTGCCTGGGTGGCTCAGTGGGTTAAGCCTCTGCCTTCAGCTCAGGTCATGATCTCAGGGTCCTAGGATCAAGCCCCACATCGGGCTCTCTGCTCAGCAGGGAGCCTGCTTCCCCCTCTATCTCTGCCTGCTGCTCTCCCTTCTTGTGATCTCTCTCTCTCTCTTTCTGTCAAATAAATAAATAAAATCTTAAAAAAAAAATAGAAAGGGAAGGAAAACTTTCAAACTCAATCTATGAGGCAAGCATTACCTTGATCCCCAAAACAGACAAAGACACCACTAAAAAGGAGAGTTACAGACCAATATGAGTAATTAACATGGATGCAAAAATTCTCACCAAGAAACTAGCTAATAGGATCCAACAGTATATTAAAAGGATTATTATTCACCATGACCAAGTGGGATTAATTCCTGGGCTGCAGGGGTGGTTCAACATTCACAAATCAATCAACATGATACAGCACATTAATAAAAGAAAGAATAAGAACCATATGATCCTCTCAATAGATGCAGAAAAACTATTTCACAAAATACAGCATCTTTTCTTGATAAAAAAATCTCTAACATGTAGGGATAGAGGGAACATACCCAACATCATATGCCATATGCCAAAGACCCACAGCAAATATCATGCTCAAAGCGGAAAAAACTGAGAGCTTTTCCCCCAAGGGAACACAACAGAGATGTCCATTTTCACCACTGTTGTTGAACATAGTACTGGAAGTTCTAGCTTCAACAATCAGACAATAAAAAGAAATAAAAGACATCCAAATCAGCAAAGAAGTCAAGTTTTCACTCTTCACAGATGACATGATGCTTTATGTAGAAAATCTTAAATACTCCACCCAAAATTGCTAGAACTCATACAGGAATTCAGCAAAGTTGCAGAACATAAAATCAACGCACAGAAGTCTACTGCATTTCTATACACTGACAATGAAGCAGCAGAAAGAGAAATCAAGGAATCAATCCCATTTACAATTGCACCAAAAACCATAAGATACCTAGGAATAAGCCTAACCAGAGGTAAAAGATCTATATCTGTACTCTGAAAAATATAGAACACTTATGAAAGAAATTGAGGAAGACACAAAGAAATGGAAAAACATTCCATACTCATGGATTGGAAGAACAAATATTGTTAAAATGTATGCTACCCAAAGCAATCTACACATTCAATGCAGTATCTATCAAAATAACACCAGCATTTTTCACAGAGCTGGACAAACAATCCCAAAATTTGTATGGAACCACAAAAGACCTCAAATAGCCAGAGGAATGCTGAAAAAGAAAACCAAAGCTGGAGGCATCACAATTCCAGACTTCAAGTTGCATGACAAAGCTGTAATCGTCAAGACAGTATAGTACTGGCACAATAACAGACATATAGATCAATGGAACAGAACAGGGAACCCAGAAATTGACCCCTTAATCTTCGACTAAGCAGGAAAAAATATCCGACAGAAAAAAGACAGTCTCTTCAACAAATGGTGCTGGGAATTTTGGACAGCTACATGCAAAAGAATGAAACTGGACCACTTCTTTACACCAAACACAAAAATAAATTCAAAATGGATGAATGACCTAAATGTGAGACAGGAATCCATCAAAATCCTAGAGAATACTGGCAGCAACCTCTTAGACCTCAGCCCCAGCAACTTCTTGCTAGAGAAGTCTCTAAAGGCAAGGAAAACAAAAGCAAAAATGAACTACTGGGACTTTACCAGGATAAAAAGCTTTTGTACAGCAAAGGAAATAATCAACAAAACTAAAAGTCAACCTGCAGAATGGGAGAAGATATTGGCAAATGACATATCAGATAAAGGGCTAGTATCCAAAATCTATAAAGAACTTATCAACCAAAAAACCAAAAATCCAGTCAAGAAATGGGCAGAAGACATGAAGAGACATTTTTCCTAAGACGACATACACGTGGGTAATAGACGCATGAAAAAAATGCTCAACATCACTCAGCATCAGGGGATACAAATCAAAACCACAATGAGATACCACCTCACATTGGGTAGAATGGCTAAAATTAACAACTCAGGAAACGACAGAAGTTGGAAAGGATGCAGAAAAAGGGAAACCCTCTTATGTTGTTGGTGGGAATGCAAACTGGTACAGCTACTCTGGAAAACAGTATGGAGGTTCCTCAAAAGCTAAAAATAGAACTACCCTATGACCTAGAAATTGCACTACTAGGTATTTATCCAAAGGATACAAATAGTGATTTGAAGGGGCACATGCACCCTGTTTATGAGAGCAATGACAAGAGCCAAACTATGAAAAGAGCACAGATGTCCAACCACAGATGAATGGATAATACACACACACACACACACACACACACACACACACACACACACACACACACACAGAGGTATATTACTTGGCCAACAAAAAGAATGAAATCTTCCCATTTGTAAAGACATGGATGGAACTACAGGCTATTAAGCAAAGGGAAAGAAGTCAATCAAATAAAGACAAATACCAATTGATTTCACTCATATGTCGAATTTAAGCAACAAAACAGATGAACTTAGGGGAAGGGAAGGAAATATAAAATAAAAACAGAGAGGGAGGCAAATAGGAAACAAACTGAGGGTTGCTAGAGGGCAGGTGGGTTGGGGGACTGGGTAACTGGGTGATGGGCATTAAGGAGAGCACTGGGTGTTATATGCAACTGATAAATCACTAAATTCTTCCCCTGAAACTAGTAACACACTACCATGTTAACTAAATTGAATTTAAATAAAAATTACCAAAAAAAAAAAAAAAGAAAAGAAAAGAAAAGAAAAGGGGATATAAAGATGGGGCACATTCCCTGTCCTGTGCCAAATTCTCAATCCCTAACTGCAATATCACTTCTCCTCCCAGGAATTCATTAATACAATCTCTGCTCCACTCTACTTATGGACACCTATGACGATAGATGCTCTGAGCCAAGAATATTTCTATTTTCAATGCCTGGCCAATGTGGATTAAGAAAATAGTTGATCACTACTTTAAACCCTTTTACCACTAGCACAGAACATGAAATAGCAAAGTCAGTGTGGCTAGAACAAAAGGTATGCAAAGACCTGTAAAACCACAGAAGTTCATTATGGAGATAGGTTAAAGTCAGAGTATGAGTTGGTGTTGTACAAATTAAGTTTGAGATATCTATTGGACATCTACTGAAGATACAGGATGCCCATGTATATAGTATATACTGAGGATGCTCCATACTAAAGATAAAAGCTTGAGAATTGTCAACATATAGATCGGGCATTCCCTACAGCGGTGATATTGCTCCCAAGAAGGCAAAAAACTAGTTCTTTGGAAGTGGACATCTTAGATATTACAATGGCCTATGGCTCTCCAAAGGGCCATAGCACATAACAGTATATATGGTGTTAAAACTTCATGGGAGGGTGTGATCAGGAAAAAAAGTCTCAAATAGCTCTTTGGAGGACAGCAGTAATTAAAGGTTTGGAAACTACTGATAAAGTATTTAAGGCAATGAAAGTGGACACGATCACCAAGAGATTGTGGGTGGAAGACCTGGTCTTCAATGTACAAAAGTCAGGGGGATAATGAGTAACAGCAAAAAAGATAAAGCAGCTGCATGAGGGAATTAAGAAAAATCAGGAACATGGGCGTCCTAGGAGGCAAGTAAAGAAGGTATTTCAGGGAAAAGACAATGAATCAACAGTGTCAAATACTGTTAACATACCAAGTAAAACAAGAGCAAAGCCTAAAAGTGAAAATTAGATCAAAGAGGTGTTTTTTTTTTCTTTTTAAGATGACTGAAACGACAGCATTCCAATGTTGATGAAAATTATTCAGAAGAGAAGAAAATATTGATGATGCAATGCAAAGAATGAACTGATGAAGTGGTAACTCTGGGCAGGTGAAAAGGGGATAAGATCTAGTGTACAAGTGGAGATAAATGGTCTAACACAGGAACCTAAAGAGTTTATTCATGGCAAAATAAGGAAGGCAGAGTTACAGGTGCAGATACTGGTACTTGAGTAGATGTGAAGACTTGCAGAAGCTCTTTTCTGAGGGCTTATATTTTTCAGCGGCAAATGGCAATCAAGGCCATCTGCTGAGAATGGGTGAGTAAATAAACACTAAGGTTTTTATGACAAAAATCAGTCAAGAAAGAGTGAATGGGCTAGAGATAATGACTGCTCATGCAAAAAAAAAAAGGGCAACCACAAATTTAAATCTTGGTCGGTCTGCATAAACACGACTTTTTACCTTTTGGTCAATTTCAGACCAAAAAAGGACAAGAGGTTTAAAATGTGAGGGTGTGATCTGACGATTGGTGGGGGGGGGGGCAAGGGAAGATACATACATATATATATATATATATATATATATAAGACAGTGCTTATAAGGAAGTAAGGACATGAGAGGGAGTAAGGAACAATAAAAGGTAGTAGGATTATGAATCCTAGTGGGGTCAAAGATTAGTAAAATCAGGGTACTAGAAGGAATATGCTGGAAACACAGAGTGATGACTAAAAAAAATAGGACATGCCTGGAGCTGAGATTATGGAGATGTAAGGATATACAGTGAGTGAGCTAAGGCTAAGGGTCAGGATCACTGAAAGGAAAGAAAGAAGTTCAAAGAACTGAGAGGCCACGGTAATGGAAGGATCGCCTATACATGAATACTGCATTTACCAAAAAATATGATAGGAGTAGGATAGGAGATAGTAACAGTGAGTCAGGAGCAAAAATCTCTAAGAAATTAGTAAAGCTGACAATGTCTGAGATTTCCATCTTAAGAAACCAGGTACACAGTGTTCCCATTAACCAAGATAAGTAATACAGTAAATAGAGAAATATGGAAATAAAAGAAAATGGATCCCATTTTTGACAAGTTTCAATTAAAAAAATACTGGCAGGAAATCCATGTGCAAACATCTAGATGGGGGACCTGAAACTCAAGAGAAAGATACAGTCTCAAGAGACATTTTTTTTAAGTTTTTATCTTAAAAACTTCAAATGCTATGAAAAATAGCAAACATATACATTATAAACACCAAATACCTTTCATTCAGTTTCATGAAGTTTTAATACATGGCCAAGCCTAATGCCCTCCCTCCCACCATTACAAATGGGTTATTCAGAAGCAAATCTCAGATATTAATCACCCATATTTACTGCAGTATGTATAGAGATAACAATCTTAATGTGTTTTTTACACTTTTTTTTAATCCCTTCTAGGGCACCCGAGTGGTTCATTTGGTTGAGCATCTGGCTCTTGGGTTTCAGCTCAGGTCATGATCTCAGGGTTGGGAGACCCAGTATAACGGGGCTCTGCACTAGGGTCTGCCTGAGAGATTCTCTTCCTCCCTTCTTCCTCCTCCTCTGCCCCTCCCCTCAACTTGTGCTGCCACAAGAGTACTCACAAGCTGTCTCTCTTAAATAAATAAAATCTTAAAAAACAATCCCTTCTAATGCATTTATTTTTCTTCTTTTCCCAGATGTTTTAGTACAGCTGAAAGGGTTTTTAATCAAATGAAACCCATGCCATTGATCAGTTTTAAAGTAATTAAAGATAGAGGATCACAAAAGTAACTAAAACAAATCATCTTTACCCTAGTTCAAGTTTAAACTCCACTTTCCGTGTATCTCTTCATGCCTGGTTTCATGCTGTGCCTACTAGAATTTCTCTTAATCTGAGACACATTATACGAGATATGCACACCTACACACATAAGAAGCAACCTCCAGCAATCCTTCGACTCTGGTAACAATGCCAACTTCAAGACTAAGATTTCATTATATTCTAAGACCTTATTCATCTTCTATCAAACTGTAGTATATTTTTCACAAATGCTAAATTAATTTGCTATGTTGAAAGGTAAAGAATGAATGTTAAGATCAAAAAACATATACAAATATTTTAGGTGATATAGGTCTTCTTGGAGAGGACTACAGAAGTAAAAGGACATAAAAGCAGATCACACCTGAGCTTAGGCAATGGTTTCTTAGAACAATAAAAGCACAAGCAACAAAAGATGAATAAATTGGACTTCATCAAAATTAAAACCTTTTCGGAGCACCGGGGCGGCTCAGTCAGTGAAGCATCTGACTTTCGGCTCATATCATGATCTCAGGGTCCTTGGACTGAGTCCTGTATTAGGCCCCTTGCTCATCAGGGAGTCTGCTTGTCTGTCTGCCCCTCCCCCTGCTTGTACTCTCTCTCTCTCTCTCTCTCTCTCTCTCTCTCTCTCAAATAAATACTTTTTTAAAAAAATTAACATCTTTTGTGCTTCAAAGAATACTAACCGAAAAGGGGAAAACACAATCCAGAGGATGGGAGAAAATATCTGCAAAGCATATATCTGGTAAGGAAATAATATCCAGAACATATAAAGAACTTTTACAACTCAACAATAACAAATAAAATCCTGATTTTTAAAATGGGCAAAGAATCTAAAGAGACATTTTTCAGGGCGCCTGGGTGGCTCAGTGGGTTAAAGCCACTGCCTTCGGCTCAGGTCATGATCCCAGGGTCCTGGGATCGAGGCCCACATCGGGCTCTCTGCTCAGCGGGGAGCCTGCTTCCTCCTCTCTCCTCTCTCTCTGCCTGCCTCTCTGCCTACTTGTAATCTCTCTCTCTCTCTGTGTCAAATGAATAAATAAAATCTTTAAAAAAAAAAGACATTTTTCAAAAAGAGATATGGCTAATAAGCCCATTCACAACCAGGAGGATGGCTATAATAAAAAAGACAAACAATAATAAGCTTCAGCAAGGGTGTGGAAAAATTGGAACCCTCAAATATTATCAGTGAGAATGCCAAATGGTGTAGCCACGTTAAACAGTATGAAAATTCCTCAGAAAGTTCAGCACAGAGTTATCATATGGACCCAGCAATTTCTCTCTTAGGTATATTCCCAAGAAAATGTAAAACATAGGTCCATACAAAAACTTGTAGATGAATGCTACTCATAATAACATAAGAACAAGAAACACGAACACAAAAATAAAACAAAATCCACCCAAACAAAAACAAAAGCCAACCCAAATGCCCATCAATTGACAAATGGGTAAGTAAAATGGAATAGCATTCAGGTACAGGTATTGAAACATACTACAAAATGGATAAACTTTGAGTACAGATTATGGTTAGTGAAAGAAGTTAGACACTTAAGGTTACATTTTGTATAGTTCCACTTACAGTGTCCAGAATAAGCAAGGCCACAAAGACAGAATATTAAGCAGTGGAAACTAGGGTTTGGAGTAAGGAGGGAATGCACAGTGACTCCTAATGGGTATGAGTTTGTTTGGGATGATGAAAATGTTTTGAAATTAGACTGTGATAACAGTTGAACAATTTTGTGAATATACTTAAAATCACTGAATTGTGTATTTTAAAAGGGTGAAAAAGTTTTTCCTCACCTGGATTTTTTTTTCTTTCTTTACTGAAAAAATTGACATACAGGCATACGACATAAGGATTCAATATTTGTAGATACTGTAAAATGATTACCACAATAAGTCTAGTTAACATCCATCACCATACATAGCCACATATTTTTTTTGTGATAAGAACTTTTTAAGATGTACTCTTAACAATTTTCAAATACACAATACAATATTATTAACTATAGTCCCCATGCTGTATATTCCATCCCCAAGACTTATTTTACAACTGGAAGTTTATACCTTTTGAAGGCCTTTACCCATTTTGTTCCCTCCTCAATGCCACCGCTGGCAATCACCAAACTGTTCTCTGTATCTATGAGTTCGGTTTTTGTTTTGTTTTTTAGATTCCACATTTAAGTGAGATCATATGGTATGTGGCTTTCTCTGACTTATTTTACTTAGCATAATGCTCTCAAGGTCCATCCATGTTGTCACAAATGGCAAGATCCCCTTCATCTTCTTATGACTAAAAAATATTTCGTTCCATTTTCTTTATCCATGCATCCATCATCAATGAACACTTAGGTTGTTTCCAAGTCTTAACTATTGTAAATAATGCTGCAATGAGCATGGGCTGCCGATATCTTTTCTAGATAGGGTGTCATTTCCCTTGGGTAAATAACCACATGTGGAATTACTCAATCACATGATAGTTATATTTTTAATTTTCTGAAATATTTCCATACTGTGTTCCACAGTGGCTGTACCAATTTATATTCTCACCAACAGTGCATGAGGGTTTCCTTTTCTCCACATCTTCACCAACACTTACCATTTCTTGTCTTTTTGGTTAACAGCCATGTGTGTGTATGTTTTGGAAAAATGTCTATGCAGGGCCTCTGCCCATTTTTAAATCAGACTGTTTGGTTTTCTGATACTGAATTCTTAATATATTTTGGATATTAACCCCTTATCAGATATATGACTTGCAAATATTTTCTCCCATTTGACAAGCTGCCTTTTCATTCTGTTGATGGTTTCCTTTGCTGTGTAGAAGCTTTTTAGTTTAATGTAGTCTCATTTTTGTGTTTATTGCCTAAAAAGGGTTAATTTTATGACACGTGAATTCTATCTCAATTTTAAAAAAAAGTAAAACACAGTAACTAGGGAAAACACAGGGAAACAGAAGGGACTGATGATAGAAACCTGGGAAACACCAACATTTACCAAGTGGACAAAGAACGAGAACTTAGAAAAGAGATTAAGAAGAATAGATCAGGAAGTAGGAATAAAACTCAGATAACATAGTACAATCAAGTCCAGTCAAACGGTTTTAAAGATTTCTTTATTTGAGAGTGCGAGCATGCAAGTTGGGGAAGGGGCAGAGGGAGAGGGAGCCAGAGAATCCCAAGCAGACTCTCCATTGAGCACAGAGCCCAATAGGGCTCGATCCCACAACCCTGAGAACATAATCTGACCCAAAATCAAGAATCGGACACCCAGGGCGCCTGGGTGGCTCAGTGGGTTAAAGCCGCTGCCTTCGGCTCAGGTCATGATCCCAGGGTCCTGGGATCGAGGCCCGCATCGGGCTCTCTGCTCAGCAGGGAGCCTGCTTCCTCCTCTCTCCTCTCTCTCTGCCTGCCTCTCTGCCAACTTGTAATCTCTCTCTCTGTGTCAAATGAATAAAATAAAAATCTTNAACCAACTGAGCCATCCAGGCCTCCCCAAGGAAATAGTTTTAAAAAGTAGGAGGAGATAGACAAAAAGTACAATTGACAAAAAAATATAAAAAAGTTTACCTTTATTAGTAATAATACAAGTTTAAATAAAACTCCCCACTGTTGCCTATGAAG
This sequence comes from Ailurus styani, assembly GCA_002007465.1. Taxonomy (NCBI): domain Eukaryota; kingdom Metazoa; phylum Chordata; class Mammalia; order Carnivora; family Ailuridae; genus Ailurus; species Ailurus styani. The sequence goes on from LNAC01000421.1 coordinate 436,108, forward strand.
TTTTTTAAAACTTTGAGATATAATTCACGTAATTTACAATTCACCTATTTAAATTATAAAATTTAATGGTTCTTTAGTATATTCACAGGTATTTGCAATCATCAATTTTGTAATATTTTAATCACTTCAAAAAAACACTTCATATCCTTTAGCCATAACTTCCCCATTCCTCCAACACCCTCTCCCCAACATAAGCAATCACTGATCTGCTTTCTGTCTCTAGAGAGTTGCCTTTTCTTGGCATTTCATATAAATGAAATCATATAATGTGGTCTTTTGTGAGTGGCTACTTTCACTAAACACGTTTTCAATGTTTATGTTGTCATATCCCATCACATGAATAAACCACAATTTATTAATCAGCTGATGGACATTGGGGTTTTCACCTGTTGGTTATTATTAATAATGCTGTAAGCATTAATGTACATGTTGTCATATGGAGAGATGCTTCCACTTCTCTTGGGTATATTCCTAGAATACAGCATGTTTTGTTTTTTAAAGACTTACTGTTTTTTAGAGCAGCCTTAGGTATACAGCAAAATTAAGCAAAAGATAGAGATTTTCTATATACTCCCTGCCCCCACACATGCATAGCCTCACACATTATCAACATCCCCCACCAGGCTAGTACATTTGTTATAACTGATAAACCTATACTGACATATCATAATTACCCAAAGCCCATTATGATTCACTTCTGGTGCTGTATGTTCTCTGTAAATCTGGACAAGTGTATAATGACATGTACTCACTGCTATAGTACCATACACAGTATTTTCATTGCCCTAAAAATCCTCAATTCTGCCTATTCAGCCCTCCTCCCACTCCTAACCCTTAAAACCTTGGAAAAGTTTTTTTTAAAACCTAAATTATTGAGGATATGAGGACATGGTTTATCTATTCATTGCTAGTGTTAAGTTCATAACACATTCAGTCAATATTCAATGAATGCCTGCTATGTGCCCGGTACCCTACTAGATGCTAAGTTGTTGGGTTTTTTTTTTTTTTTTTGCTTTTTTTTGGTAAGATTTATTTATTTATTTGAGGGGAGGGAAAGGGGATGAGGGAGAGAGAATACTGAAACAGATTCCCCTCTGAGCACACAGCCTGATGTGGGGCTTGATCCCAGGACCATGAGATCATGACTTGAGCTGAAATCAAGAGCCATCCACTTTTTAATTGACTGAACCACCCCTGGGTGCTCCAAGATGTTTAAAGTAGAGAACCACACACAGACCTGGTATATGGCTTCAAAAAAAAAAAGAAAAAAGCACAAAAATAAATGTATACTTACAAACTATGACAAAGTTTAAGAAAATGTAAAGTGTACTGAGAAAGAATAAAAGGAGATCAAATTTTGATTCCAGAGTCAGAAAAGACCCTTTTGACAAGTACAGAAATAATATTTAAGCTGAGAACTAAAAGCAACAATAAAGACAGGCAGAGTGGGCAGTAAAAAAATCTGAGGTGAAGAGAAGAGTTTGTACAAAAGCTCTGAGGTAGTAAAAATCACTAAAAGAAAGCCTGTGAGTCTCAGCAAAGGGAGCAAGGAGGTAAGTGTGTAAGGTGACACAGAAGAAAGGCTAAGAGTTGATCCTTAACATGACTAAGGATCAACTGATCTATGCTCTCCAAAATCTTGATATACTGATGATCTTTCCTTGTTCTTTCTTTTTCGTCTCTTCTCATCCCTCTGGCTTCTTCCCTTGAACAAACATGCTGATGTGATTTCTCTCCATTAATGAAAGAACAAGTTATTAAGTGGCATAGCTGTGCATATTCCATTTCCTCTGTACGGATGAAAGCTCCATGTGGAGACAAATTATCATGGATTTTTCCCATTGCTTTATACTCAATAACTAGTGCACTGGGTAAAATACTCAATACATACTGGTTGATGAACAAATAAATAATACACACACTTTCAACCAACTACCCTTCCAGTCAGAAGCTGGCATTTTGAACAGTAAAAGAACAGAGACATAACTGGCTTTAAGAGATTTAGTTCCTTGATCTGACCTCGAATAAGACAATCTACTTAAGTGAATTAACCAACTACAAACTGATATAAATACAAGGGAATAATTTCATTAGCACAAATTTATTTAACTGTGTTCGAGTATGAAAAAATCCCACTCTATTATTTAGTAAGGCTGTTCAAGGTTATTAGGTTAAAAACAGTAATGTGTATCTTTCAAAAACTTTTAAAAACACATGCCATCTTGGGCGCCTGGGTGGCTCAGTGGGTTAAAGCCTCTGCCTTCGGCTCAGGTCATGATCTCAGGGTCCTGGGATCGAGGCCCGCATCGGGCTCCCTGCTCAGTAGGGAGCCTGCTTCCTCCTCTCTCTCTGCCTGCCTCTCTGCCTACTTGTGATCTCTCTCTCTCTGTCAAATAAATAAATAAAATCTTAAAAAAAAAAATAACACATGCCATCTTGTTTTCCTATACCAGCTATCATTAACACTAGAACTTAAATGCTTTTCATTATATGTCTGGACCTCATAAACACTTTATAGATTAAGTATGCTATCTTTTCTGGGCCATTTAACTTCACAAGAAAACATTCTACTAAACTCTATAAGCCCTAATCTCTATAATCCAAGCTAGCAAATCTCAAAAACATATGTTGTACATTGTGGACAAGAAGAACTTTTGCAGATAAGTAAATTCACATATTCTCTTAGAAGCAAACTGTCAAGATCTACTGAAATTAAAATATACAATTCTGTGACCCATAAATTCTACTTCTAGGGCCTTATCCTACATATATAGTCATCAGTGTGCAAAAAATGACAAAAGTTCAAGATTTTTCAATACAGTATTGGCTGTGTAAGAGCTACAGATTGGGATCTAAATAGTGGTATATTTAACCAATAATAAAAGGCAGCCATAGAGATTATTATTTATATATTCCAAGGTTCTTCTAAGATATCATTATTATTAAATGAAAATAATATTAAGAAGCACCAGTGTGTACAACATACCATTTGTAGAGAAAAAATATATTTACAAATATAAATATACATACATAAAAATATATAATTACAAATATCTATATTACATATAAGAACAAATATACAAACATTTCCTTAAAAATGCAAAGCAAATCTCTGCACACATATACAAGAATTTGGAAATACTGGTTATCTCTTGGGAGAAGACTCAGGTGGCTAGGGGCAGGGATAGGATAAAGACTTTCTAATATATATCCTTTGGAACTTAATTATTAACCATGGGACTATATTATTATTCAAAATAGGTAATTAAATTTAAAAAGCAAGTTAAGGGCGCCTGGGTGGCTCAGTGGGTTAAGCCTCTGCCTTCGGCTCAGGTCATGATCTCAGGGTCCTGGGATCAAGTCCTGCATCGGGCTCTCTGCTTGGCGGAGAGCCTGCTTACCCCTCTCTCTCTGCCTGCCTCTCTGCCTACTTGTGATCTCTCTCTCTGTCAAATGAATAAATAAAATCTAAAAAAAACAAAAAAAGTTAAAAGTATACATTAAAAGCAAAGCCACATACCTCTCCAAGCTCTGAAGATGAACACAAATGAATTTTTTTCAGAATGTGAGAATCTTAATAGAGCAGCGAAAAAACAGCACAGCTAGAACTTCATTTAATCATTGGTTCAAAAAACAGGTAATTTACTAAGCATGAAAAGGACCTGCACTAGGCACCAAGGATATGATGGAACTGGAGTTTGACCAAAGACAAATTAAACAGATAATACAATCCCATGAGACTTTTGATGAATAAACAGAGGGGACTCGGAGACCACAAAGCAGGGGACCTATCCTACTCTTGGAATCAAGGAAGAATAGAATGTTTAACAGAGACAAAAAGGAACAACAGCAGTACACATATTAAGTAGGTAGAAGTGGAGTGTTCTAAGAAGAGTTTAATGTGTCTGGAGGACCTCAAATAAGCTGCAAGAAATCAAACTGGCGAGGGAAGTCACATTGTTCAGCATCGAGAGTAAGTTATGTTAGAGTGGGGCTTTAACCAAAGGGCAATGGAGAGAGCATGTGACAGAAAGTTTTAAGCAGATGATCAGGGGGTCAAATTTGTATGTATGAAATGTTACTCTGAAAGAACAATCAACCAAAGGTGGAGAGACCCATTGGGAATTTGTTGCAACAGTTCAGGGAAGACATAACGCTAGCCTCACCAAGACTGCAGTAGAGGGACAGAAAAAGCATATGGACTAAAGAGATACTTCAGCAGTTATATTAAGAGAACCTGAGGATAGGATATGATGTTAGGAAACACCAAGGACTCAAAAGAAGACGTCTAGGTTTCTGAGTTGGGCAGTGGGTGATGGGTCCAATTTTGGACATGCTGAATTTGACGTATATGAGACTGCCATATGGAGATACTCAGTAATCCATCAGATACACAAAGAGTACCATCTGCAGCCAACCAAGGCTGAGGAGAAGCATTTCGTTCACTCAGAGTTTACTGTGTGAGAAGTACTGCAAGGTTAGGACCAAGCCCTGAGGAACAACATTAATAAAATAAAGAGAAGGAACACCTGCAAAGTTTAAGAAGGAAAAGCCTGAGGGTTTAAAGAACACAAAGTATTTTATCTACTTCTAGTTTAGTTAACTAGTCTAGTCTAGTTAACTAGATTTTAGTTAAGTCTATTTAGTTAAGGAATGGCTCTTAATGAAACCCAAAAGAACATGTAAAGTTAAAAGCAATGTATTACTCTTAATAAAAGTGTACCCCTCCCCAAAAAGGTATACCCTAAAAAACACACAAAGAAAATACAGAGATATTTAGGGTCATTCTGTAGTCAACTCTCAATTATCAGCTATGGGGGGGGGCAGGGGTAGTGGATGGTAAAAATGCAACCCATACATTATCCCCAAAACAATTTCAAACAACAATTTTATAAAAATAAAGATGACTGAATCTAGAGAGGCCCCCAAATTCATCAATTATGCCAATGGACTCCTAGCAAGTTGCTATAATCGCTTGAATTTTCCTGACAACATAGCTGCTCATCTAAACTTTTTCAAATGAAACATATGCCCTTGCCTAAAATTTTGAAGGTCATGGGAGCAAGGACGGCCTAAACTCACGCAGTGGCAGAGAGACTGGCAAAGACCAAAATTTCTTTTTCAAAAGAAATCACAGAGCCCCAGGGCACTTGCATTGAGTGCCACAGCTATTTACTAGTCTGCTACAACTGACAAAGTAGTCTTTACTAGGAAGAAATCCTATTTCTATACCCTCAAAGACATCAGATTAAGGGACATATAATGGTCTTGCAGCATATGCTAGTTGAATTAATAAAAAACACCTGAAGGCAATCTACACCATAGAAAGAAAAATGAAAGCACTATTTAATGATATGACTTCCAATGCTTGGAACATCCACAGTACACAAAGAACTCTTAAGGAATTAGTGTAGAGGAATTCAGAGGCAGACAATCTACGCTCTAATCTATTTGCTACTTACTTCATGTATGGCTTTAGACAAGTCGACTTCCTCACTGTAAACATGTAAGTTTGACCTATAGCAGAATTTCATCAGAGTTGTCTGTGATTAAATTCTTAAGACTTACCTCGTTAATTAGGGTCTCTAATTGCTCTCCATTCCTAAAAATCATATATTGGTAAATCACTATGTCCACTTCTTTTCAGTCCACAGTAAACTAAAGACTTAAAAATACTACCTCTTCCCAAAAAAAGTTTAATGCTGTTTGCACTCCCAACTCACTTTCCCTAAGATGAAACATCATTAGATTTCATGTATTTATCTTATAAAGAAGAAATTCCCTATTTTATAACTAGAACGGCCAAACGCTTGTTTAAATTCAACCCTGGCTCACCTCAAGAATAAAGTTTCTAGACACGCTGCTTGAATTTCCATCACAGCATTTGAACTAGAAACTCAAAATGTCCATGGGCCAAGCATACTTCAATTCTCTCATTGCACTACAGTTCATTTTAAAAATTGTGTTCACAAACCCTAAATCTCTCATATTGGTCAACAGACTAAGCATAACAAAAATGAAGAGCAAAAGTTAACCTTAACTGCAACCCTATATGGAATAAGAACCTCATTCTTAAAATACTATAAATTCTTGCCATTAATTGCTCCACTATTCCAAAAGCAGCTTTTACTTTTAACACCCAATGTGTGCATACCCCCTTTTTAAAATAAATTTATTTTTTAGAGCAGTTTTAAGTTGATAGCAAAAATTGAGCAAACCCCCTGTCCCCACATACCCAGAGCCTCCCTTATCATCAATAGCCCATACTGGGTACACTTGTACAATCAATGAACCTACAGTGACACAGTACTAATACCCAAAGCTCATAGTTTTTGTTAGGGTTCATTCTTGGTGTCGTATCTTCTATGGGTTTTATGTATAACATGTATTTACCGTTATAGTATCACAGAGAATAATTCCACTGCCCTAAAAACCGAATGTGCTCTATTCATCCCTTCTTTTTAAGTCCTAAATTGCAATAGCAATTAAGACATTCTAAATGCTGAAATGACATTTAGAATTTTAAGGATGAAAAGGTAAGGTAAAGCCAGGGCAGAAAAAATAGGACAAAAATAAGAGCAAAAGAAAGTAAAAAAGAGTAGCTGTATTTTAAGAATCAAAAACCTTCATCCCTTAAAAAGCTGAAGCTATATCCTTTAAGCGTTGTTTTTCCTTCCTATTCTCTTCCATGAATTCTGAGAGGGTTTTGGCTAATAAAACTATAACTGAGTCTTCTTAAGTAGGCAAAGCAGTTAGTTATAGTTTACGTAAATTGATGTTCTACATATAAACATTTATTGAAAGTGACTCATACCTTAGACTCACTTACTTTAAAGATACTAGTGGTGAAAACTGTAAACTGCCTGAGTTGGATGTTCTCTTTGATATCACATCATACACAAGCTCTACAGTTCTCTACAAAATATTCATGAATAGAATTAGCTTGATTAAACAGAAGAGATCTTATAAACTACACTCAGACTTTCCAAATGTTAAGTTCATTCCTTTCAACACATCTGTTCTTTATTCAGCACAAGTGATATACCACCATATAACATCAATTCTTTTTGCAGGCTGTTGGATCTCATCCATTCCTTAATCATTGCTCACCCCCCTGGACTGATGCAATCTTATCCTTGCTAGCTCTCATTTTTCAGTATTATTCTCTCTCTTAATCTATCACTAATCACTGGCTAACTCCTATTACTGCTTTTAGGAGATTAAGTCCTACTGCAGTTTCCAAGTGTCCTAGAAATTAATTCCAAGAAGCCTTACCTTACCTTTGTTTCCAAGTCTTCAATAATGTGTCCCAGATTACTTCTTCTTCCTTGTTTTTCTCTTCTACCACCCTCCCTTCTACCTGTTTTTAATGCTTTTTACATGACAGCCTTCCATTTCCAGCTCAGGGACTTCTCACATGTTGTACTACATGCCTGCAATGCCTCCTCCCCGCGACAGCAATCTACTGGTCAACTTTTTCCCAGTATTAAAACCTCACTCCCTCTGAAATTTTGTCAGATCACTATTTGGAAATGCTACTTTTTCTAAAGTAACAGATCACAACCCTGAGTGAACACCAAAATGACCTGTATGTGTGAAGTTGTTTCATCAATGTAGGGGGTATTTAAAATTTTTTAAATAAAATACTAATGCTCAGGCTCCATATGAGGCCAATTACAACAGACTCTAGGCAAAGGACCCAGATACTGGTGGTGATGGGTAGGGGGTTGTTTTTTATGTTTGGTTGTTTTTAATTTCGAAGTCCCACAGGTGATTCCAATGAGTAGCCAGGGCTGTGAAACCACTACACAGACTCTACCCAGTTTAGAAAGAGAACTCCCACAACTACATTAATTCAATGTTTTCTAAATACATCTATATCTCACACCACTAAAATACACTTACCACATTGTCCTGACCAATGCATATAATGTAAATATGTGAAAATGCTCTTCATAAGGCTTAAACACTTCGCAGTGATTTATATACTCTGAGCACAGGATTTCTCTTCCACAAAATGGGTTAAATACTGCCTACCTTGTAGGGTTGTCATGAAAATCAAGCAAGACACTGGATATTAACACATTTAGGGAAGCAACTGACTTTATAAAGGGTGCAAATGTTAAATCCCTTCAAGTATCAAGAATAACACCTGGATTCAATTTTTAAGAAACAAACAGAATTCATGTGGCTGTATGAAAGATACCAGCTATCTGGAGGAAGCTAAGATAAATGCTGACCAAGAGTTATAATCGAAAAGTCACTCTTTTTATAGTATAGACACCATGCAAATTTTACTGTATGTCCCATCCTAATCCCGTCTTTCCTTTCAAAAATTTTTATGTAAGGAATAAGTCTTTGAAAGTAAGTAAAACATACAGCCCAGGGAGGTGTCTGATTTTTATAGTCCCTTGGCCACACTGTGGGGAGGGTTTTCCAAATTACATACAAACACCAGCAAGTGGTCAATCAGTTTTCATGCTCTCCTTCTTTGGTTCCTGTGTCTACAAGCACCCCAATATCTAGAGAGAAAAATGATGCCACTGGCTCCACTACCAGAAATATAAAAGTGAGAAAATCTGATTCCTTTAGATATCAAAATAAAGATAAAAAGCCGTAAAGTTAAAACTCAGATGGGTATTAGAGAAAAGAAAATAGGCCAGTAATAACAAATAACGACAATTTCAATAAAGTGACAGGGGCTACAAGGATTGGTGGTACTGAATTAAGAAGAATTCTGAGGATGAATATGGGTTTATCAGGAAAGCACACCGTAAGAGATAATGGATATTGGTCTTGGGAAGAAGAGGTGAAAGGGACAGCATTTCTTTTTTTTTTTTAAAGATTTTATTTATTTATTTCACAGAGGGAGAGAGATCACAAGGACGCAGAGAGGCAAGCAGAGAGAGAGAGGGGGAAGCAGGCTCCCCGCTGAGCAGGGAGCCCGATGCGGGCCCCGATCCCAGGACCCTGAGATCATGACCTGAGCCGAAAGCAGAGGCATTAACCCACTGAGCCACCCAGGCGCCCAGGGACAGCATTTCAAGAAGACTCCTAATTCCAAGAGCCTAAACCTAAAAAGGTTAGTGGTAATCATGTACACACAGAACAGCATACTTCTATTGGTACATATCACACTATATATCAATCATTTATTTACTGTTTTTGAAAGCAGGAACTGTGTGTGCCTTATTCTTTTTTGTATCTCCAACACCTATCAGAATGCTACTAATAAAAATGTATTTAATTAAATCTTCAATAAGGAAAAACTATGAGATCACACTATTTTGTGATATGACATAATTACTTACAGTCTATATACCAAAACATCCTCACTCTCTACTAAATACCCACTTGAACTGCAAGGTTGGTTGTAGTGGATAACAACAAAAACAAGTAGTACCCAAATGAGAGAGCCCTAGGCAAAGACTAGATTTACAAGCACAACTTTAAAAAGGGACACCTCCCTACTCATTTTACTCCCAGGAGACAGTAACAAAAAGTTAACTTACAGTTAACCAACAATGAAATGATATTTCATTTGAGCAAGTTTTCACAAGACAAATCTCAATAACCATGAACCTGAATTTATTTAGCTCTCTATATAAGTACATGGCACAGTATATCCACTACATGTAATCAAGCCCTTAAATGTTTAAGATGGTTAGGTTCTAATGCCTATTTTCACTTAGGCACGATAATACTATTTTTATTACTTTAATCGAAAGAGACAGTATCTGATGGGAGGGCAACATAACCCATATTTACTCCACAACTGGACCAGAAGAGTGAAAATGAGTTGTACCCAAGGCTTAAAAACTGTATCTGTTCTACCATAACTATGATCTCAAAATAAATAAACACCTAAAAGATTATTTTAGGGCACCTGGACGGCTCAGTTAAGCGTCTGCTTTCAGCTCAGGTCATGATTTCAGGGTCCTGGGGTCCTGGGATTGAGCCCCATGTCAGGCTCCCTGCTCAGCAGGGAATCTATTTCTCCCTCTGTCTCTGTCCTTCCCCCCTTATCCCCTGCTCATGCTCTCTCTCAAATAAATAAATAAAATCTTTAAAAAAGATTATTTTAGGTTACAGGACAGAGGTGTTAAAAGCAAAGTAGATGGCTGAATCCAAGAACTAAGCTTTGCAAAAGATTAATGTAATACTAATGACAAGTATACTTGTGACTAGTGAGAATGGGTCCAGATGATCTCTCAAGGAACCCTGTTCTAAACATTCCACACTCAAGTCTCCTTCCCTATTTAAACAAGACAAAGGCTTAACTAGCTCTTTGCTAGTTTCTAGATTTTAAAAATTATGACACACAAAATAAGTTGACACATAACGTTTCCCTAATATTCCAAAATTTTTGCCTTAAGAATGAAGTAACTAGGCAATGAACATAAATTCCTGGGTTTCTGTGATAATTGTAGAAGCAACAAGAGACTAGTGAAAAGGGCTTTAGAGCCTTAAACTGCTATGAGCAACTATACACCAGCAAATATGACAATCCGGAAGAAATGGATGCATTCCTAGAGACATATAAACTACCAAAACTGAACCAGCAAGAAATAGAAAACCCGAACAGACCCATAACCAGTAAGGAGATTGAAGCAGTCTTCAAAAATCTCCCAACATACAAAAGCCCAGGGCCAGATGGCTTCCCAGGGGAATTCGACCAAACATTTAAAGGAGAATTAATACCTATTCTCCTGAAACTGTTCCAAAAAACAGAAATGGAAGGAAAACTTCCAAAGTCATTTATGAGGCCAACATTACCTTGATCCCAAAACCCGACAAAGACCCCATAAAAAAGGAGAATTACAGATCAATATCCTTGATGAACACGGATGCAAAAATTACCACCAAAATACTAGCCAATAGGATCCAATCGTACATTAAAAGGATTATTCACCACCACCAAGTGGGACTTATTCCTGGGCTGCAAGATTGGTTCAACATCCGCAAATCAATCAATGTGATACAATACATTAATAAAAGAAAGAACAAGAACCATATGATACTCTCAATAGATGCTGAAAAAGCATTTGACAAAGTGCAGCATCCTTTCTTGATCAAAACTCTTCACATTATACGCATAGAGGGTATATACCTCAATATTATCAAAGTTATCTATGAAAAACCCACAGTGAATATCATTCTCAATGGGGAAAAACTGAGAGCTTTTCCACTAAGGCCAGGAACACGGCAGGACTGTCCACTATCACCACTGCTATTCAACATAGCACTAGAAGTTCTAGCCTCAGCAATCAGACAACAAAAAGAAATAAAAGGCATCCGAACTGGCAAAGAAGAAGTCAAACTCTCACTCTTTGCAGATGATATGATACTTTATGTGAAAAACCCAAAAGACTCCACTCCAAAACTGCTACAACTCATACAGGAATTCAGTAAAGTGCCAGGATATAAAATCAATGCACAGAAATCAGCGGCATTTCTATACACCCACAGCAAGAGAGAAGAAAGAGAAATTAAGGAGTCAATCCCATTTACAATTTCACCCAAAACCATAAGATACGTAGGAATAAACCTAACCGAAGAGGCAAAGAATCTGTACTCAGAAAACCATAAAGTACTCATGAAAGAAACTGAGGAAGACACAAAGAAATGAAAAAATGTTCCATGCTCATGGATTGGAAGAACAAATACTGTGAAAATATCTATGCTACCTAAAGCAATCTACACATTTAATCCAATCCCTACCAAAATACCATCAATCTTTTTCAAAGAAATAGAACAAATAATCCTAAAATTTATATGGAACCAGAAAAGACCCTGAATAGCCAGAGGAATGCTGAAAAAGAAAACCATGGGGCGCCTCTGCGGCTCAGTGGGTTAAGCCTCTACCTTCAGCTCAGGTCATGATCTCAGGGTCCTGGAATCAAGACCAAATTGGGCTCTGCTCAGCAGAGAACCTGCTTCCCCTTCTCCCTCTATCTGCCTCTCTGCCTACTTGTGATCTCCCTCTCTGTCAAATAGATAAATAAAATCTTAAAAAAAAAAAAAAAAAGGAAAACCAAAGTTGGCAGCATCACAATTCCAGACTTCAAGCTCTATTACAAAGCTATAATCATCAAGACAGTATGGTACTGGCACAAAAACAGACACATAAATCAATGAACAGAATAGAGAGCCCAGAAATGGACCCTCAACTCTATGGTTAATTAATCTTCGACAAAGCAGGAAAGAATGTCCAATGGAAAAAAGAAAGTCTCTTCAACAAATGGTGTTGGGAACATTGGACAGCCACATGCAGAAGAATGAAACTGGACCATTTCCTTACACCACACACATAGACTCAAAATGGATGAAAGACCTCAATGTAGGACAGGGATCCATCAAAATCCTTGAGGAGAACACAGGCAGCAACCTCTTCAACCTCAGCCGCAGCAACTTCTTCCTAGAAATGTCACCAAAGTCAAGGGAAGCAAGGGCAAAAATGAACTACTGGACTTCATCAAGATCAAAAGCTTTTGCGCGCGCACACACACACACACACACACACACACACACTCACACACACACACACCCACACAGTATAGGAATACGGNCCAAAAGACAACCGATAGAATGGGAGAAGCTATTTGTAAATGACATATCAGATAAAGGGATAGTATCTAAAATCTATAAAGAACTTACCAAACTCAACACCCAAAGAACAAATAATCCAATCAAGAAATGGGCAGAAGACATGAACAGACATTTCTGCAAAGAAGATATCCAAATGGCCAGCAGACACATGAAAAAGTGCTCAACATCACTCAGCATCAGGGAAATACAAATCAAAATCACAGTGAGATACCACCTCACACCAGTCAGAATGGCTAAAATTAACAAGTCAGGAAACGACAGATGTTGGCAAGGATCCGGAGAAAGGGGAACCCTATTACACTGTTGGTGGGAATGCAAGCTGGTGCAGCCACTCTGGAAAACAATATGGGAGGTTCTTCAAAAAGTTGAAAATAGAGTTACCCTGTGACCCAGCAATCGCACTACTGGGTGTTTACCCTACAGATACAAAGGTAGGGATCCGAAGGGGCACATGAGCCCCAATGTTTATAGCAGCAATGTCCACAATAGCCAAACTATGGAAAGAACCTAGATGTTCATCAACAGATGAATGGATAAAGATGATGTAGTATATATACACAACAGAATACTATGCAGCCATCAAAAAAGCCTGAAATATTGCCATTTGCAAAGATGTAGATGGAACTAGAGGGTATTATTCTAAGTGAAATAAGTCAATCAGAGAAAGACAATTATCATATGATCTCTCTGATATGAGGAATTTGAGAGCCAGGGCAGGGGGTCATGGGGGGTAGGGAGGGAAAAAATGAAACAAGATGGGATTGGGAGGGAGACAAACCATAAGAGACTCTTAATCTCATGAAACAAACTGAGGGTTGGTGGGGGGTGGGGAGGAGGGATAGGGTGGCTGGGTTATGGACATTGGGGAGGGTATATACTATGGTGAGTGCTGTGAAATGTGTAAGCCTGATGATTCACAGACCCATACCCCTGGGGCAAATAATACATTATATGTTAGGTTTTTTTTTTTTAAAGCCTTAAACTGCTGAATCTTCATCCTTATAGTTAATAAAATGTCAGAATTCAATTTGATCTCACCAATTTGGAAAATTTAATTCAATGTTATCAATTGAAGGTTTTCTGAGCCTCTTTGGTAGCAGTAGAAAAAAATTTTATTACAGGGGCTTTTACATCTTAAAAAAAAAAACACTAAAGTACAAAAAGTATACAACTTCATACCATCATCCACAAGCATGTGTCAGCACTTAAGAAAAAAACAAGGAGTGAAAGAACCTAGGGTTTGGTTGAGATTATGCCCCTAATTAACATGTGATCTTGACAAATAATCTAACCTTAGTTTCCTTGCCTATAAAATGATAATCACATTCCTACATTGCATTACCTCACAGGGTTTCTTGCAAGGATCCAATTAGATAACCTGTTTGGAAATAATGAAGGCCTACATGAAAAAAAACTCAACATCATTCAGCATCAGGGAAATACAAATCAAAATCACAGTGAGATACCACCTCACACCAGTCAGAATGGCTAAAATTAACAAATCAGGAAACAAAAGATGTTGGCAAGGATGCAGAGAAAGGGAAACTTTCTTACACTGTTGGTGGGAATGCAAACTGGGGAAGCCACTCCAGAAAGCAGTATGGAGATTCCTCAAAAAGTTAAAAATAGAGCTACCCAATGACCCAGCAACTGCACTACTAGGTATTTATCCAAATGATACAAACATAGTGATTCGAAGGGGCACATGCACCCCAATGTTTATAACAGCAATGTCCACAACAGCAAACTGTGGAAAGAACCTAGAGGTCCATCCACAGGTGAATGGATAAAGAAGATGTGGCGTGT
>LNAC01000421.1:456800-500502 GCA_002007465.1 Ailurus styani
GGGCGTCGGGGTGAAGCGAGGGCCGGGGCCGTCAGGCGGCGCGGGGGAGAGTGGGAGGGCCCGCGCCGCCCGCCCGGGAGCCGACGCTGGGGAGGCGGGGCGCCGCGCGCCTGCGCAGAGCGCGCCTCCCGCGTCTCTTCCTCGTTGGCCGGCCTTTCCCCGCTGCCTTGAGGCGCCCCCAGCGCAGCTCCGCGGCGGGGCGGGCGGGCGTCGGCCCTGGCTTGGTCTGCGGAGGGAGCGGAGCGCGCGTGGCACCGCCCCGAAAGATCCAGGGTCGCGTTTGATTTCGGCGCGCGGCCTAGAAGAGGCGGGAACCCGCGCTCTGGTGCCTTCCTGTCTCTCTGGTTTCCATGATTTGTCCCTGTGGCCGGAATGGATTAAGGGCCCTATTGGTTGTGGGCTTTCCGAGTGGAATATGGGTCCGAGCGACGTGAATATAGGGACCGGCCATTGACAGCACGGGCATAGTGTTTCATCTGAGATGTCACCTGTATTGCCACTTAGAGGTGGCTGACCCAAGTAAGGTTTCCCACCCAATTATGGAAAACGGAAAGAAAAACCTTGGCGGTGTCATCCACCCTAAATCTGAATGAAGATCCTCTTCTTCATGGCCTTGCCTTACAGCTAGATCATCGCGACTCAAACATAAACCGTGTGCTGGAGCCGCCTTGACTGTTCTGTTTATGGTGCATCGGAAGCTGGTGTCTAGTCTCAGCTGTAGGTAGGGTTCAAGACTTTATTTGCTATGGCCCATAAAGCCAATAACTATGATTCAGGGACAGTAGCAGACAACATAAGGTTGACTAAGGAGTGTGCCTTTTCTGCAGTCACTTGCCTCGTCTGACCACATCAACGTGAAAACTCTCCACCCTGGGACAGCAGGAAGACCATGTGGGCAAGAAACATGGAAACTTTACTGCACCATGTAGAAACTAACTAAAGTGTGACTTTTGCTTCTAGTGTTCAGACGTGTTATGGAGGAAACACTTTTCGTGCCTTACTTTCTCTAGTCATTGTTAATCTCTCTGTAATAGTAACTAAAAATATACAGTTTTAAAATTTTAAAATTGGAAGCTAAATACATGTGTGTGTTAAGTGCATATGTGCATATATGCTCATGCCTAGAATTTTCAGCCCAATATAATCAAGTCAAGTAGACCCTAAAAAATGTTGAAAGACTCAGACTCCATCTGTAACTTGAACATATTGAAGGCATACTTGTCAAAAGAAGGAAGTTTTTAAAATCCACTTAAAAGTAAGAATAATTTTTGTGGAAAAAAAAATGCTGGGTAGACAACTTAGAAAATAACATCTGCTTTTTTTTTTAGCGAGAGGGAGAATGTGGGGGACATAGGGATAGAATCTTTTTTTTTTTAAGATTTTATTTATTTATTTGACACAGAAAGAGAGATCACAAGTAGGAGAGAGGCAGGCAGAGAGAGAGGGGGAAGCAGGCTCCCTGCTGAGCAGAGAGCCCTATGCGGGACTCAATCCCAGGACCCTGAGATCATGACCTGAGCTGAAGGCAGAGGCTTAACCCACTGAGCCACCCAGGCACCCCAAGAGAGAGAGAATCTTAAGCAGGCTTGATTCCCAGCGTGGAGCCCCATCTGGGCTCCATCTCACAACTCCTGAGATCCTGACCTAAGCTGAAATCAAAACTCACCTGACTGAGCCACCCAGGGGCCCCATAATGTCTGCTTTTCTATTCCAGAAATGGCATTACTTTAAATCTCACTATAGGAACTCTGTTTCAAAATAAGATTTGAACAAATCATGATTTGGCTGTTTAATCTTAAGAGTTTTATCTGAACTCTTCGGGTTCTGCCTAGTAGAACTCATTATCTGATGTCTCTATGACTGAGGTGTAAAGCATCTATTTATTTGCTTGAAAATGCTTTACAGAATGCAAAGAAATCAAGCTGTACAGCTTTTAAATTTAAAATAGCTTCATAAAATATGTTTTATCATGGTTGCTGACACATACATTGTATCCTCTGGGTTATATAATTAAGAAGTCTAAACCTTTAATCCGTATACAAAGGTATTTTAAAAAGATGTATATGATTGTGCTCTATAAAAAAATGTATGAGACATACCACATGTCAAATATAAAAACCTTTCCTTTGTAGGTCATACCCAAAAGGCTTATGTTTTTTGGTAGATTTCAACATATATATTTACCAAGACTTGCATCTTGGGCTTTGTGTGCAAGTAGCCTCCTAAAGAACAGTCATAAATAAATACGATGAGGCTGTATTTCCATCAACATCCTAGATCAAGAATTCTGACTCTGGCTCAGGCATTAGCAAAATATATAACCCCAACTAGAAGAGTGACTGGCACACACTAGACATTGACATTTGTTCAATAAGTTAACTTGTTAAACTGCTCTGAATCTCTCTTAGCTCTTAGAATAGTCTGGAAAAGTAATTCTATTCTCTCAAATGCAGAAAGTTTTTGTGAGGCTCAAATGAAATAATAAAACATGGCAGTGCTTTGATATTTATAAAGTGTAATACAAGTTTAAAAACAAAGTAAAACCGTCCAATAAAAAATAAACCAGTACTCTACTATAATCCTCAAATCATTAATTAGAATTTCATGTCCAGTGACATGAAATTAAACACAGTTGGCATTGGCTCTGACCTTCATCACCTCACATTTGGCAGGAGAGCAAAAGCTTTACAGATCTGTCTCTATTCTTTTACCCACTCCAGGCCATCCTACCTTCACTGGCAGAATAATCTTGCTCAATGATCATTTCTGTCAAGTCATAACCTAATAAGAGTGGTTGCTATTGACCTATCCTATCCTGAGTTGATAAACTGTTTTTTTTTTAAAAAAATCACTGTTATTTTAATCCAGCAAGCCAGTTTCCTTATTATGCCCGAATTTCTTTTAAAAATTTCTGTGCTTTGGGGTCTTTAGTACACAAACCTTAAGAGATTATTCCAGTGAAGAGGCTGTTAAACTAGTGAGTTTGGAGGCAGCAGGCAGCAGTCCCCTTAACCAGTAATCTGCTCCTCTGGTGGGAAAGTGGAGGTACAACATGGCTCCAGTTTTCGCTCAGATTATCTGTACCTATATACATCTTATAACTTGAACTTTTTCATTTAGTATTTGCATCTATTCTCAGTTACTTCCACAGTTTGTGGGTCTAGGCTCAAATGGAGAAAATAGGGTTAGCAGAGACTGTCTGATTTTAATATTGTCCACTTTTGCCCAGAACTTTCTTGCAGATATTTTTTTAAGGACTTTTGGTGGTGATTCTCCTTTCCCCTTAATTTACTCAGATTTAAATTCTAATTAAACGGTGTAACTTCACTGTAATTAATTTTAGTCCTCACACAAATATATTAAAAATGCCTGGAGGTACAAATCCCAATTTTACCTGCTCTAAAATATCCACTCTTTTCTTCTCCACTGGGTTTCTCTCCATTGCCTACAAACATGTTCAAGCAATTTTCTCTTGAGGGGGGAAAAATTTTCTCTTGATCCTTCACTTCCTATTTAAATTCTCAAATGAGTGCTGTAAATACTTACTGCCTTCATTCCCCATCACTCATTCATTTTCTAAGCCCTAAATCTGGATTCACTCTTCTACAGAATTGTATTTTTTTTAAAGTGAACAATTACCTTCCAATTACCCCATTCAGTGAACATCACATTTATTTGCCTTGAACTCTGAAGAATGGTCTACCTACTTTCTTCCCTACAACACCTTGCCCATTCCTGCCTCAGTTTCTGCTCATCTAGTAAATGACTTGCCCTTCTCTTTTCTTCTCCACTTAGAGCCTTTCCATGTTCGATCCTGCAGTGGAAGTGTCCCGTCTTTATGGACTTTCTCCTCCCAATTTAATCTATAATGACTGTCCTACCTGGGTGATTCTCCCCCAGTCATGATCATCAGAAGGACCTAAGAAAGATTTTTAACAAATACAGAAGTAGAAACTCTATTCCAGGGCCTAATGGTTTAAAATCTCCAGAGGTGGCGGGGTGGGGGACTTAATGTGGCCCACTTTTTAAGAATTTACTAGGACATTTTGAGGTGTAAGTACAACTTAAAATCTATGTACAATTAAAATTAAAATCTCTTTGTACAACTGGCTGAGATCTATTGATTATCCCTGAATTCCCATAATTCAGTATTTTCTGTACATTGGCCAGTTAAGAGACCATGTACTAAATACACTTTGACTATTTTCCTAGTCCACCTTTTTCATTATAATTCTTTCACTTATACTTTCTTATAGTGTATTGAAATGGGTTAATGGTAAACTGTTGGTAGAAAGCTAATGTAAAAAATCTTTTAAGGCCCATATTGGACTTAGATCTATATAGAAATATCAATATGATGTCACATTCAATTATTGTCTATATTGAGATATTCCTTTTTTTTTTAAGATTTTATTTATTCATTTGACACAGAGAGAGAGATTACAAGTAGGCAGAGAGGCAGGCAGAGAGAGAGGAGAGAGGAGGAAGCAGGCTCCCCGCTGAGCAGAGAGCCCGATGTGGGCCTCGATCCCAGGACCCTGGGATCATGACCTGAGCCGAAGGCAGCAGCTTTAACCCACTGAGCCACCCAGGCGCCCGAGATATTCCTAATCTATATACTTATTATTGTAATGTTTGCTTTAATTTCCATTTACATGACTAATCCCTCTCAAACATAGGAAGTATCAGGGTTTCCCCTTGTACCAAATTTTCAGTAATTTGATGATCATGAACTCAGAAGTAACAGGAAGTGGTCTTTCCACCATTTGTAGCAATATACCCAAATTTAAAAATCATTTATATATCCTGGGGCCCCTGGGTGGCTCAGCTGAGTAAGTGGCCAGCTCTTGATTTTTGGCTCAGGTCATCATCTCAGGGTTGTAAGACCCAGCCCCATGTCAGGCTCTGCCTGCCTAAGAGACTGCTAGAGATTCTCTTCCTCTCTCTCCCTCTGCTCCTCCCTGACCCCGCCAAAAGTCATTTATATATCCTTATAATAGTTGTTCTTAATTCAGGAGCTTAATAAACTCTTATATATCACAGAGCACTGGTGATATAAACCAAAATGATTAATAGTATGCTACATGTCCTCATTACATATCTTAAAAAACTATGAGCAGTATTAGTTTTCTCAATGTATTCAGGCCCAATCAAGCACAACTAGAAAGAATGGGTTTCAGTAAAATATTTCTTACTTTTTTTTCTTTCTTTTAAATATTTTATTTATTTATTTATTTATTTATTTATTTATTTATTTATTTATTTATTTGACAGAGAGAGAGAGCACAAGCAAGGGAAGTGGCAGGCAGAGGGAGAACCAGGCTCCCCGCTGAGCAGTGAGCCTGATGTGGGGCTCGATCCCAGGACCCCAGGACCATGACCCAAGCTGAAGGTAGACACTCAACTGACTGAGGCACCCAGGTGCCTCAAAATATTTCTTATTGTTAAAAAATACAACTTGAATTTTTGGTAATGATTTAAGCAACTTTATAAGAGGCAAAGTTTCCAATAAATAATAAGCCCCCAAACATGTCTTATTTTCCTTACCTTTGTTAATATACATACTTAATTTTGATGGCTGCTTGGATTCCTTGTTTAAATAGAAAATGTATGTTATATACCGTTAATGGAGCATAGCTTGAACAGAGTAAACACATTTTCCAACTGTGGAAATATATTAAAGACATTTTTTACATCATAGATTTAGCTTTCAGTTAAGAGATTTTTTTATTCACTTGTTATGACTATTTCATTGTTTAAACCAAACACTTATAATTTTTTATAGCTATATAATAGTCTATATATTTCTGAGTCATTTTCTGCTTACACATTCATTGTATTATTGGCTTGTCTTCAATATTTTACCCATATAAAATTCTCATTGTGAAAATCTTACTAAAAATTGTTTTTTGTGGGCAAATTCCTCTAAATGTCTGCCCCCCGCCCACTCTAAAGTAATCTCCTTGAGGGTAGGAAGCTTATCTAATGTTCTTCACTATATCCTTGGCACATAGAACTGCACCTAAAACACAGAAGTTCAGTAAATATTTGTAGAATAAATGAAGGGAAAGCTTGATAACTGCATTATATATTGTCAACTTTATAGCCTTTGATTTGATAGTCTCTTTTCCTCCTGAATGAACTAAATTGGTAATGTATTTGCTCATCGATATGACACAGAAAATCAATATTTAATGTCAGTCTTCTAAACCTCAAAAATCTCTAGTAGATATAGATTATTAAATATGTAACAAATGCTCATAAAACTGTTTTTAATACAAAAGGATATACGTAAACAGTGAATCTTGGAACACTACATCAAAAACTAATGATGTACTGAATGGTGACTAACATAACACAATAAAAACAAGCAAACAAAAACAAAACAAAGAATAAAAAATAAAATGAAAGGGAGACCTCACCCAAGCCCTCCAAGTTCCTGGCCTGGGAGGAGCCCCTGTTAATACCATAATAGTCTAGTAATCCCCAAATTGTTTCACGCACAAAATTCATGTGGTTGATTGTTATGTAGAGTTTAGGGTCCTGTCACCAGAGATTGTGATTCTGTACGTCTAGTATAATAGATAAGTAGTAGATCGAGTATGATCTAGATCAGTAGATTAAGAAACATCAAGAATAGAAACTAATTACATATGAAACATGCAGGATAAGGGACAGTGATACGGCAATTTTCTGATTCTTACGAATGGAGGAGTTTGTCATTACTAGATGTTAGAATTTTTCTGGTGTACAATTACACAAAGTAGGAAGTAGTCAATGTTGGTATCACTAGAAAATGTAGTCTGAGAAAGAACCAGGCAAAATTGAAGTCAAAGAATGAAAAGATAACTGATAATTTAGAGAAATATATTAAAGAATACAACTTCAGATGACAAGATTTTGTTGGAATTATCATTCTTGTTTACTCATGAATGACGTTTAAATAACCTTTACTAACTCATAAGACAAATAGTGAAAAAGAAGGAACTTGACGAGGAGAAGAAAGCCCCCTGAGAATACAGAAATAAATCCTCAGGCTGACTCCATGGGTGCTCAGTTGATTTAGTTCATGTTTTTACTGGAGTGCTGACTTCAAAGGAAACTTCCTGAAACCTCACAAATACTGACTTCTTTCAGAAACTGGTAATATGAAGCAAAACAAAGTTTCCAACAACTCATTTGTGATGAATTGTACTTGAGAACAGACAGTTCCTGTTAGAAGTAACCATACCCTATCATGTGACCCAGCAAGCTGTCTCGGATCACCACACTTGAGAATTTCAGGTTTGTTTTTTCTACGTTTTCTGTTCTAAGGAAAGTCACTCTTTTCAATAGACAGCTCTTCAGAACAGAAATCATAGGCCTTACCTGTGAAAAAGGCATCATAATATTTAGAGATGTGTGTGAGGTAGGGGGAGATTCTAATGAATATAAAGTATCAAAGAGGTGACTTAGAGTGCTCCATAAAAATGAGTGGCCAATTTCTTCATATTGGATGATACAGAAAATGTAGTAATTAGTGAACCTGCTGCCAAAGAATTCTTTCCAATCTGTTTTTGGAATTGCGAGTCCTGAAGACTGAATATCTGCAAAATTCTCCTTAAGAATTATTCACCCTCGGGCGCCTGGGTGGCTCAGTGGGTTAAAGCCTCTGCCTTCCGCTCAGGTCATGATCTCAGGGTCCTGGGATCGAGCCCCGCATTGGGCTCCCTGCTCAGCAGGGAGCCTGCTTCCTCCTCTCTCTCTGCCTGCCTCTCTGCCTACTTGTCATCTCTCTGTCAAATAAATAAATAAAATCTTAAAAAAAAAAGAATCATTCACCCATTCAACAAATATTTACTGAATGCCTGCTATGTGCCAGGCATTATTGTGGGTGTGTGGGCTGTGTCTATCAGTGCACAAAACCAAGACCCCTGTCCTCATGTTATTGGGACCTTACATCCTACTGATGGAGAGAGAAAAAAGAAAATGATAAACAAATACATAAATAGATAAATAAGTAAGTGATATAGTCTATGAGAGAATGATAAGCATACAGAAAAAAAGAAACATAGCAGGATGACAAGGATCAGGAGTGTTGGAGGGGCAGATAATCTAGTAGGGTAGGGAGGGCAAGGCTCATTGAGGTAGTGAGTTTTGGTCAAAAACCAGAAGGACAGGAAGGAGTTCAGCTCTGAGACTATATGGGCGAAGGGCCCTGCAGCTCTAGGGAGCAGCCACATAAAGGCCTATCTGGTTGGTGTGAGGAGGAGCAGGAGAGAGCAGAAAGGATCAAGCTGTGATCCAGGCCCAAAGATAGCTGTGGCGGACCCCTCAGAGTTGTCCTGAGTTAGACCAAAATGGCCAGGCTTTGATACTCCCACAGTGATCTGTCACTGAATGTGGGCCACCCTGGGATGGCTGTGAACTTGAACAAGGTGGCTCCCATCAGCTTTGAGAGTAGTGGACTGTCTAATGCCATCACTCCTAGCAGCCTTCATTAAAGGACTCACTGGGAGGTACATCTCAGTATAAATTCCTAGGGGCCTCCTCATTCCCAAGGTCTTCTGTGGTCCATGAGGGCTGTGTCAGCATGATTTCAGCGTTCCAACTGGCTGGGAGATGGGAAAGAAGAAAAAGGGAATATCCTGGTAGATACATGCACTACTTCTGCCACAGTGTATTGCTAGAATCTAATCACATTCCCATACCTAGCTCCAGGGAAAACTAGGTTATTGTTTTTGATATTTTATTTTATGTTTGGTGGCCTGGGATAGCAAATAAACAAAAGCATACAGAAGTACAATTAGCAGTCTCTACCACTGTCATGTTCCCCATTTTTGTAGGGAAGACAACATGGCTTCACCCCCACACAACAATAAATAAAATGCAGTCCTTTTAGCTCATTCAAGATTTTGTACTTTGATGTATTGGGGAATCGAGAGATCATAAAGAAACAATATTCTCTTGAAGAGCTTATAGAAAAGAAGCCTTCAGAGGAGAAGTGTGACAAGTAATTATACAGATGAGAGGTAGAGCCTGTGAAGTTTGGAAATTAATGTGATCAGATTTGTGCCTATAGGCTGGTAGGGCTTAGGATCACTCAAGTTTATGCAATAGAAATTACCATGGAACTGATTCCTTCCCCAAACCATTTCTAGTCTTGCCTATTCTGATTGTTCAGTCTTCTTTACTGGCTCTTTTTCCCATTCTTGACTCTTAAAAGTTCTGTCTGGGTTCTGCCGTTAGTCCTCTTTTGTTCTCATACTGAATTACAATACATTCTTGCCTCTACTGGGTCATACAACTCATTGGGAACATGAGGACCTTCCACCCCAGGAAAAAGGTCCCCCTGAACATCACCAATTTATTGAACAGGATAAACTTGATGGAGTACAAACATTAAATTTTATTTTTCTCCCTCTGTCCTCAACTATGCTATGTTCAGTTCTTCCTTACTAGGTAGTTTCTTCACAATGTGTCAAGAAGACACCACAACATGCTGGACCCTTTTGGTTATTAAAAAGCCAGCTGAGTCCACTTAAAACTCTAAGCACATCCTTACTTTTCCACCATCTAAGGCTCGATCCAGAGCCCAAGGGACCTTCAGAGTCAGCTCTTTCGCTCTTCCTCCTCGCTCTCTTTTAATTCACTAGGTTGAAGATCACTAGAAGGGAAGGTGTAACTGGTCTTTCCTTGGCTCTGTCTGGTCCTGTCCTCTGTGGCTGGAATCCACCAAGGTGATGCCCACTGCCTTGTGGATGGTGAGTGAGGTTTTCTCTTGGTGCTTCTCAGAATCACCTTGGCCCACTCTGATGCTAAGGACCTCCTTCAGTCTCTTCTCCACTTAATGTTTATGTCCCCCACCTCCAAGCCCCCCCAATAGCAGGAGCTAATTAAGCAATCCCTGTGAAGCTCCTGTCTCTGGGTCTGCTGATACTGGGAAGGGAAAATGGATATAAAGTAGGAAAGATGATTAAGGGGAGACTGGAATCCATTAGCTTGAGATGCAACTCCGAAAGGACAGACAGAAACCTGGGTTCATTCTTATTGCCTCTGACCTTGGTGGTGAGGGTATTCTGCAGAATCTGGGGCTCATCATCCCAGAGCTAAGCACACTTACTTGGACCAGAACTTGGAGGAGCTAAAGGAGAATCCAAGGGACAAAAAAGCAGTTGCAGGCCCAGCTGCTCCTTCCCTACCACCCTCCAAATCTCTCAAGAATCTTCCTTGTGGTCCACCCTACCTGCAAACCTACAAGAACGTAAATTCGAGGAAATATTCCACCTAGGGAGTAGATGAATTAAAAAGTCAGCACACATTGGATTATCTATTTTAGGCAAGGTGGTCTCATTGGTAAGATGACATGTAAACAGCAACTGAAGTGAGGGATTTGGTCAAGAGAATAAATGAGAGATGACCAAGATATGCAGAGGCCATAAGGCAAGATATCAGGAGGAGTATTCTGGAGAATACTGGAGCCAAAGAAAGCGTAAGTGTCAGGAATAGTTGGAACTAAGAACTTAACATGATCATGGTTTTCTCCCTGCCATTCTGTTTCTCTCTTTGACAACTTCATGCTTTTTAAGACTGGTTTTCTTCACCTGTTAGAAACAATGTCACTGATAGCATTTAAGTTTTATGTCTTGTAAGTTCAGCCACCAGAGAGAAACTGCAGGTTTTCTGTGATAGTTACCAAAAACTGGGGGGGAGGGGGGCGGCGCAAATTAGTCATTGGCCTACCTTTTAGTCGTCCATCCTTGAACCAATTATGTCGTACCAAATGACGGGCTATGGTATTAATTATCTGTTCCCGCATAACAAATTACTCCAAACTCTAGCAGAATTAAACAACAAAGAACATCTATTATCTCGCACAGTTTCTGTGCAGCAAGAATTTAGGAGCAGCTTAGCTGGGTGGTTCTATCTTCAGCTGGGGCTGGGGAATCTCTGATGAAGTTACAGTTATCTGGAGACTTCACCAGGCCAAAGGGTCCACTTCCAAGGGCACTCATTTACATGCCTGTTAAGCTATGCTGGTTGTTGGCAGGGGACCTCCATTCCACATGTGGACATCTTCATAGAGCTGTTTCAGGGTTCTCACCACAAGGCATGTGGCTTACCCCAGAGTAAGTACTCCAAAGGAGCAAGACAGAAGCCGTAATGTTTTCTTTCTTTAAAATAATTATTTTAGGGGTGCCTTGGTGACTCAGTCAGTTAAGCATCTGCCTTCAGCTCAGGTTATGATCTCAGGTCCTGGGATGGAGCTCCACATTGGTGTCCCTGATCAGTGGAGGGTCTGCTCTTCCCCCTGCTTGTGTTCTCTCTCAAATAAATAAAATCTTTAAAAATGATTTTATTTTTAATTTTTTTTTCATTTTTATTTTTTACTGAGATATAGTTGTCTTCCAACATAAAGCTCTAGTATTTTCTCTGATCTGGATATGGAAGTCATACTCTGTTTTTCTTTGATATTCTAATTATTACATAGGTAAGCCCCATTCAGTGTAGGAGGAGACTTCGCAAGTATGTGAAAGCAGGAGGTGAGGCTCATTGGAGGTAAGCTGCAGGGCTGGACACAGGACACTATAATTTGCACAGCTTGTATTAGGTTTCCAGTCTTTGTGGCCAGAGTGGAAATGGAACATAAATTCATGTTGAGAACATTCAACTCCCTGGAGTGAGGCAAGTTACTATTTGCATGGAGAAGGTGAAAGAGAAGTTTCTAGAAAAATTAGGGAAAGAGTGCTGGGGAAAAAACTAGTGTCTATTACTAGTCAGAGTGTTAATAACTCCCTTGTTTGTATCTTGAATGCACTTATTTGCTAACTCTTGGTACACTACATCTCAACTGTTCATTTACAAATATTTCTCTTTTACTAGGTTATGAGATCTCTTCCTTCGTATTTCCATCTAGGTCACCAAGTACATTGTCTGACACAAAGCAACAAAAAATGTATGAACTTAACTGAACTCAACAGACAGAGGATATGAGCAAGTTTTTAAATAATCAAGGGTATGGTTAAGGTGAACACAAAATTAACATCAAATCCAGATTAGAAGGCACTCCCTGACGCTTGAAAGATATGCCCTTTAGAAGAAATGAANTAAAGGCTGATGAAATTTGAACCTTCAAAAGATAGAATAAGCTAAAGTATAAATAATTTACATGTTAAATATAAAATAAGCAAAAGTTTTCTTAAATAAATGAATATTAGTTAGGACCTCTATTTGTTGGTACAAGAAACAGGTACCCAAAGAAACTAGCTTAACAACAAAAAATGAGTGGGTTTATTGGAAAATAATTAGAGTAATTAATGGAACCCAAGAGGTGTCAGATCCTCAAGAACAGAACCACCAACTGGAGCACAGGAGGAAGCCCAGAGATTTTTCTCCTTTGGACCTTTCTCTCTCACCCTCTCTCCACATCTGCCTCACTTCCTCAGTGCAGACCTGCTTTCTTGTTTGCAGTCCACATGTCAGTAGGAACTGTTCCCAAGTTAGTGGTGTTTATAGTATAGCTACTTAGAGAGAGATGATTCCTTTCTCTCAGTTCCAGTTTCAAAATTCCTGAGGAAGGGATCAAGAGACCTGTGTGCGGCCCAATGCCCTCCAGACCAACTGATCATGAATGGGAGCAGTGTCACAACACAGGAATTGTGTAAAACCTTCTGTAACCCTAAAAATTGGACAAAGGGGTGAGGGCAAGTCCTAGAAAATAGATGCAGGGTAGACAAAACAACAGGTATATGTTCAATGAAGATTTAGATAAGTTAAGGGATGGCATATTCATCATAAAACACAAAGGTTGTTCAAGGTCCAACAACAGTCCCTGGAGTTTGATAAGAAATCACAAGCTAGTCTCAATGCACTGTAAGAAAGGATTGGTTGAACCTTGGTCTGACACAAAGTAGCATTTCTCCTGTTCTAGTCATTTTATCACATCATCAGCCAGGCTACAGGGAAAGCTCTGCCTTCGCTGCTACATCAAATGAAAAGGGTTTAATTAAGATTTTAATTTCTTTTGCTGACGCTTTGAGGAAGGGTGCAGAAAAGATAAACTACAGATTATAGCTTTAACTACATTATTTAGCCATAAAGGAGGATTCAGATGGCTTTTATAATACCTACCTCCTTCTTTGGTGACAACAGTAGATTTGCTAATAACTGACTTCAGCATCTGGGAGTTTAATGCTTACGTTTAAACTCAAATGTCTTTTGATGCTACCTACTCTTTTTGTCTTGTGTACTTTGGCAAAAAAGAAAGTACTCTTTAAAAGGTGTAAAAACTGTCATTACAAATGTTGCTATTACCATAAAATAGAAAACTTAAAACTACTGAGTGTGAAGGTGTAGAAGATTACATTCCTGATCTAGTTTTTAGAAGGAAGAGAAATTATGATCAGAGTGAAGTTATCACTGCAAAACATTACCATCTTAGTCTGGGCTGCCCTAATGAAATGCCAGACACTGGCTAGCTAATAAACAACAGACATTTATGTCTCACGGTTCTGAAGGCTGGGAAGGCCAAGATCAAGCACCAGCAGATTTGGTCGATAGCTGGTGAGAGCTGACTTCGTAGACGGCTGTCTCTTTGCTGTAACCTCTGAAGGCAGAAGGAGTGAGGGGGGTTTCTTGGGTGTCCTTAATAAGGGCAGAAATTCCGTTTATGAGGGCTCTGCCTTCGTAACCACGTCACCTCCCAAAGACCCCACTTCCTAATACCTCAGAGATTAGGATTACAACATAGATATTTTGGCAGAACAGACACTCAGCCCATAGCCGTTACTATTAAACGGATGGCTTCTAATCAGCACGGATATTGTTTGAGGGTGGTAGGGGGACTGGGAAGAATGAAGACTATTCTTAATCCCGTCTTCAACACCCCCAAATCCAAATATTCCATTTTATTATTTACCATATTCCACACTCACCACTTTTTAGATAGCACCACTGAAGTCAGCATTACAACCGGGGAAACATGATCTCAACAACACCAGTGCTGTCTGCTCATTTCTGCCTTTGTGTGGGCTGAGGGAGGAGGAAGCATAAACCAGCCTCCTCCACTGCCTGTTGGATTGGCTTGCTCGTTTTTTGCCCCTGACTTGCAAGTTTCCTGGCTTCAGGCTTTTTCACACTGCTGGAACTAGGATTTCTGCTCTCAGTTCTTTCCGTCAATGTCTAGGCTTCATCTGCAGCCTTGTCATTCACTCACATAGTTTCCGTTTTGAGTTCAAATGTGGACGTAATGATCTCAAACTCATCAATGCCAATGTTTACTGCCTGTTATCATTATGATTCTGTTCCTTTTAAATAATAAATGGTCAACTCCTAAAAGTGAGTTCTATCATCTGTGGCAGATTTACATTTTTTTCTATATTCTCTTTCTTTTTTGATATTTCATTATCAAAATGTCACACATGTTGTAAAGTCTCTGTGTTCCCTCCTTTTTAAAAATCGTGAATATAATTTTTAAAAAGGAATGATAGACAAAGTAAATGTACTTTAAGCTTCTGGGTAATTACTCAATCGTCTAGATGAGAAAAATTATAAAGCTTTTGTCAGTCATACAGAGGGACAGACAACCCAAAGGGAGGTAGGACCATTAAATTCTGTAAGACTCTACACAAAGATTGGGAGACAGAGTCCCAAACAAAACTAGGATTCACTTGTTTGGACCTGCCCAGCATTAGTCATTTGTCAGCCTGATTATATAGTAATCAAAAGCTTAGCAGTAACAAATTACATAGTGTTAAGAAATCCTCCAGATGGATTTGTCCCTAAATTCATGGCTTTCGTTGTGTCCTTATTTTTGTAGCATTTATGCTGTGGTTTAAATTGATACCTCACTATGCTCTATGTTTCCTTTTTAAACCTGTTCCCCCAAATCTCTCCAAGACACTTTTTGAGTTAAGAGTTTGTCCATGGAACAAAGTAAGTTCTAAACAACATTTGTTAAGTGAATGACTATAAATAGGACAAAATTATAGATTCTTTAAGTGTTCTTAACTCTTTTCTGTGTCCAGACCCTTCCGGAAGTCTAATGAAGCCTATGGATCCTTCTTAGGATAGTGCTGTTAATGCATAAAATAAAATACATAAGATTACAAAGGAAATCAAAGGAATTGAAGAAACACAGTATTTTTGAAAACAAATAAAATAGCACATGAGTTTACTGATTCATTATTGATCAAGCCCAATAACCACCATAATTTCAAAGTAGTGATGAATATGATACTTTGAAATATCTGTAACAACCATAATGAGATATCAAAGTATTTGAAATTTCTACTGATGACGGTATCTGTGCCAAGGGTTTCCACCTCCAGATGTTGCCAGCATCTGCTCCATGACCCTGGGTTTTTGTCCTTTCTTACATGGACCCCAAGGTAACCCTACTTGTGCCCAGAGTCTCTCAAAGTCTTTCCTGAAAGTTGACTCTTGACACTTCTGCTCTTTGCTTTTCATTGCCTGTAAGCAATTTTCAAAAGGTCCCCTATTCCTACTCTCTCCAAAGGAACAAGAGATATTTCAGACAAGTCAGGGAGTATTTATTTACCGCCTTTTCCCCACCCCTCCCAGTCAACAAAATCTTAAAGACAAAGTTCTGGATTTGGTTTTCACTGTGTGGTATAGGTTTCTTGGATAACAACATCACCATATTTATTCGGGATTCATTTCCAGTCATTCTGGTTTCAGAATGATCCTGTCCATCTGTGCTTGTTGATGTCATAGCTCCCAAGATGTGCTGCAAGATATCTGTCATCTAGCTGGTTGGAATGAAGGTTCCAGCTGCTCCCTGACTTACTAGGTGGCCACCAACATCTTTTTTTTTTTTAAGATTTTATTTATTTATTTGACACAGAGAGAGAGATTACAAGTAGGCAGAGAGGTAGGCAGAGGACAGGGAGAGGAGGAAGCAGGCTCCCTGCTGAGCAGAGAGCCCGATGCGGGCCTCGGATCCCAGGACCCTGAGATCATGACCTGAGCTGAAAGCAGAGGCTTTAACCCACTGAGCCACCCAGGCGCCCTAGGGGGCCACCAACATCTTAATGCCCAATGTCGAGGGGTTAGTAGGTGGCAATTACATGTTCAGGCAAAGCTCAAAACAAATTCTTTTATCTAAGACCTGACTCCACTTTAAATAGTATAGATATTCCCAAGGTTCAATTCTGAGCAGTCCTCCCTTCTCTCTATAACCTTTAATAATGTCCAGGCTTGGTTTTTCTGGGTTCTTCATTCCACTCCCTGTTCCCTTTTCTGGAGAGCTAGCTGTTGCCTTTTGTGTTGTTTTTCTCTTGGTTGGAGTACTGTCATGAATAGACAGTGTGATGGTTAACTTTCTGTGTCAGCTCGGCTAGGCTGTAGCATCCAGACGTTTGGTCAAACATCAGGTTAGATGTTGCTGTGATGGGATGTTGAACATATGATTAACATTTAAATCACTACACTTTGAGTAAAACAGATTGCTCTCCATAATGTGGGTGGGCCTCATCCAACTGGTTGAAGGCTTTAACTGCAAAGACTGAGGTCTCCTGAGGTGGAAGGAATTCTACCTCCAGACTGCCTTATAAACTCTTCCCTGGGTCTCTAGCCTGCAGACCTGCCCTGAAGATTTCACTCTTGCCAGTCTCCACAATTGTGTGAGCCACTTCCTTAAACTGTTTTTCTCTCTTTCCTGATGATTCCATCGTGATTGTTCTGTTTCCCCAGACAACCTGAATAATTCAGATTCATTGCTCTTTGTTTGGACTTCCCCCACTGTCATGGGATTTGGACCTATATCCACCAATATCTACATCTACCTGCTGCCAAATGATTTTCTTTCATTTCTTAAAATTTTACATATTTTGTTTTTCAGTAGTCCTTACTGGCCCTAACTCTAGCAGCATCAGTTTTCTTCTAACCTTCTCACATTGTTTCTGATTCTCTTCTGACTTCTCACCAGCTTGAGCTGGGGAGGTCCCAGAAAGTCTCATGCTGGAGTCTGGTTATGAGAGGAATCTCGTTCCTTCTAAATATACCTCTAAATGCTCTAACCATGTCATTAATCCTAATTACTAGGACAGGGATATTTTCCTTGGTAAATGAATAGATTCGTAATCTGGTTTTCAATCTGGTTCTTGTGAATTTGGTTAGTGGGAAGTAGTCAACCAGGACTAGGCATTTATGATTGAAATAGTGAAACTGAATTTTCAGGACCAGCAAGGTTGAGGACCATGTTGAATTTGGTAAAGGTACTTATGGTAGTTTCCTAGAGTGCCTAAAACACATCACCTCAAACTTGGTGGCTTAAAACAACAGAACTGTGTTCTTTCACAGTTCTCAAGGCCAGAAGTCCAAAATCCAGCACTTCTCTCCAGAGAGGTTTTTTTTTTTTTTAAAGATTTTATTTATTTATTTGACACACAGAGAGAGATTACAAGTAGGCAGAGAGGCAGGCAGAGAGATAGGGAGAGGAAGAAGCAGGCTCCCTGCTGAGCAGAGAGCCCGATGCGGGCCTCGATCCCAGGACGCTGAGATCATGACCTGAGCCAAAAGCAGAGGCTTTAACCCACTGAGCCACCCAGGCGCCCTCCAGAGAGGTTTTAAGCAAGAGCCCTTCTTTGCCTCTTCCAGCTTCTGGTGAGTGTTGGCATTCCTTAGCATCCCCCGCTCATGGTCCCATCACTGCAAATTTTGCCTCCATCTTCACACCCCTTCTCTTCTGTGTATCTGTCTCTAATTTCCCTCCGTATTTCTCTTGTGTTAGCATTTAGGGCCCACCCAGATAATCCAAGGCAATCTCATCTCAAGGCAACACTCACAAGTTCTGAAGATTAGGATGTGGACAGACCTTCAGGGAGCCATTTTTCAACCCACCACACACCACTTCCTTCTTTGACTTCGTTCAACTGCAAGAGCACCTTCTAATAAAAGCTCTATCTGTAAATTGCAGGTGGAATTTTTCAAGAGGGACCAATATAACATAGAAAATACACACTCCACAGAATGGGGTTATAGAAATATCCTATCAGGTCAGAAGTTTTATATCCACATTCTAAGTAGATTTCTTTGCAGAGTTAATGATATGAAGCAGAGAGTCTGTAACAAATTGACCTTGATAATGCTTACCATGCAAAATGCATCAAAACAAGGTCCCAAAGCCAAGAGTGTCCATCACTTGACTTCTGGTGACCCTAATTATTCACGACGTAATGAAATCCAAATGTATAATTTCAGGTTCAAGATGAGATCAATGCTCTAGTAAAACAGATGTTTGTAACACTATTAATATGTTGGCTGGAAGTACAAGAAAGAATTCAGAACTAGTTGCGATTTGTTAATAATTGGCAAAAGAATTGACATTTACCAAGTGAAAAACACCAATTGTATCAGTACCTATGATTATATTCAATGAAGGTTGTGGCCCTGCCTTGAAACATTACTTTAAAATGTTTCGAATGTGAAAATCAGATTTCCATATCCCACTCTTGCTGACTGATGCCTATACTAGTGAATTCTCATATCCTTGAGTTGTGCGCCTTAGCTCCCACTTCAGTTTGGGGGGAGAAAGTTATTTTTCCGTATATGTGGTTTCCCCAGAAGATTGCTTTGGTGATTAAAGGGTGCTGTTGGTCAAGACACCAAGGAAGCATATACATTTTTTTTCTGATAGTAAAAGCGATAGCACTTTAGGAAGAATTATTAGTGAGAAAGTGCTCTAAGCCTTCACAGATGTTTGCCTTTTTTGGCTCTTATTTTGGGTTCACGTTATCAGCAGGANTTAGTGAGAAAGTGCTCTGACTAAGCCTTCACAGATGTTTGCCTTTTTTGGCTCTTATTTTGGGTTCACGTTATCAGCAGGAACCAGAAGTGTGATTCTCTTTTGACCCTCCATTTTAGCAGGAAATGTACACTGAAGAAGCATATGGATGGGAGGAAATAGGATAGAAAATAGCAGTAGAAGCAATGTAATCAACATGCTCAATGAAAGATCTTTCCTTATTTTAAAATATCCCCGAGTCTTGTCTTTAATCCCATGGCAAAACTGCACTCTTGGTTTGGCAAAACTTCTTGGTTTAGAGAAGACACAAAGGGTGGTGTGTGTTGTGCAGGCTTTCTGGGCACACTGTGTTAGGCCAAGTGACTGGCCTACTANCACAGGAGAAAATATACTCTGTGTTAGGCCAAGTGACTGGCCTACTACTTTAAGGATGAGATGAGCTATATTTCTCCTTTGATTGAAGCGAATCAGGCTTTGTTATTAAACATGATGGTTATCTTTAAACATCCAGCCCATGGTTTTCAATATTTTATTTTTAATGTCACCTGAATTTGTATTAAAGACAAGAATATTCTCTTACAGTGTAACTCATTTTTATAACTCTCAGAACATCAAAAATCTTTGAAATGACAAAAGCTAAGAAATACTTCTTTGTTCTCTTATTTTTAATTTTTTTAATGCATCAAACGTCCTGTGGGCTTGTTTTTCTTTTTTTGACTTTACCTGAAGGTAATAAACACACTCAAGTACTAAAAGAAGTTGTTGTAAATATGTCTACATTTGTAGTTTTGATCAAAAGAAAGAAACCTCTGAAAAAGATTACAGTGTTCCCATTTTCCTTATCATGAAGAAACATTGCATGTATTCCAAACTCATTTTAGTTACCTATTACAAAAGCCTTATCAAGCTAAATATCTTGTGAATCTCTATCTATATTTCCATCTGTATATCTATATCTATATAACATTTGGTGTATTGACATAGTCTTATCTGCTACATCAGCAATTCAAATTTGTGCTTCTATTTAAGCAACCCAGCGTGCCAACTAAAGGGTTAGTGCTGTCATTTCAGTTTAATGTACGAGGTGGTGTTAGTGGTTTGGAATGGGGAGAGCAGAATTTCAGGATGTCAACATGCTCAGATGATTAACTCCTCAAAAAGAGATTCTGGGTAGCTATCACACTAGGTTGAAATGTAAGTTTATAATAATTGTAATCTACAATTATTGCCATGAATCTTTCTAATTCTCTCTCCAATATAAAAATATATGCAGGAATCAGGAGATTAAATAGTATAATAGAAAGAGTATGGTCTCCTCTGGCCAGGGAAACAAAAGCAAAATTAAATTACTGGGACTATACCAAAATAAAAAGCTCTTGTTCAGTGAGTAAAATGATCAATAAAATAAAATGGCAACCTATTGAATGCGAGAAGATATTTGAAAGCGATATATCCAATAAGGAGCATTAATAATAACTAAAATACATAAAGAACTCAATACTCCCTCCCCAATAAGCCAATTAAAAATGGGCAGAGGACCCGAATAGACGGTTTTCAAAAAAGACATACAGATGGCCAACAGACACATGAAAACATGCTCAACGTCACTAGTCATCAGGGAAATGCAAATGAAACCACAATGAGATATCACTTTACACCTGTCAGAAAGACTAAAATCAAAAAGAGAAGAAATAACAAATTTTGGCAAGGATGTAGAAAAAAGGAACCCTCGTACACTGTTGGTAGGAATACAACCTGGTGCAGCCATTGTAGCAAACAGTATGGAGGTTCCTAAAACAATTAAAAATAGAAATACCATATTCCACTAAACCAACTAAACAAAAAACCAATAAATAAAAAACCGGTTTTTAAACAAAAAACCGATAAAAACACTAATTTGAAAAGATATATTCACCCTATGTTTATAGCAGCATTATTTACAATATGCAAGATATGGAAGCAGTCCAAGTGCCTATCCATAGATGAATGGATGAAGAAGGTGTGGTATAGATATGCAATGGAATATTACTCAGCCATTAAAAAAAGAATGAAATCTTGCCATTTGGGACAAGAGATGAACATGGAAGGCATAACGCTAAGTGAAATAGGTCAGACAGAGAAAGACAAATACCATATAATTTCACTCATATATGGAATTTAGGAAACAAAATGAATGAACAATCAAAGAAAAAAAAGAAACAAGAAACCAGACTTTTAAGTATAGAGAACTTGTGGTTGCCAGAGGGGAGATGGGTAGGGGGATGGGTGAAATTCATAAAGGAGATTAAGAGGACACTTATCATGATGAGCACTGAGCGATGTACAGAATTGTTGAATCATTATATTGTACACCTGAAACTAATACAGCAGTGTATGTTAACTATACTTGAATAAAAAAATGAAAGTAATGCAATATAAAAAGAAACAAAAGTGAGAAGTAGAAAGGTACTGTGCAATAAAAAGGAGAATTTAAAACACATCATGAGAGACACAAGAAAGATAAATATGGAATATAATAAAGGGACTTGGGACATTCTACAAAAAAGAAGAATATGACAACCCTTCAATATACATAGTCCTTGGAACAACTGGACTAGATATAACTCCAAGACTCCTTTGTTTAATAAACCGTATCTCATTTTATGCAAAAATACCCATGTCTAATCATTATTCCAGATTTTTTCACTGTTCAAGCTAGTCAGATATTTATTTTCTATTATCTTAAAGAAAACAAAGAATGAAAAATAGGAAGGAAGGAAAGAAGGAAGAAAGGAGGAAGGAAGGAAAGCATGTAGACTTTGGAGTCAGACTTGGATTTGAACTAGAGATCTGTCCATTTTTTCTAGTCTCTCAGTAAGTTAATGTTTGTGAGTCTCTATTTTGCCCATATTTAAATTAGAGATAGTATCCTCTTTTTTAAATTAACTAAGAAAATGTCTATTAAAAGCTTATCAGTGTCCCTGATATATCAAGTCTACTATGAATATTAATATTTTCCTATCTTCTAAATATTTTTTTCTTCTAAATACTTTAATTAAATTTTAAAAACTTTATAGTCTATCAAAGCAAATATCCTTTCTGTACCTTTGTTCAGTCATTAAAAAAAATATAGATTCTGAAAAAAATATGATTGGGTCTATTAACAATTGGTAGGGATCTCTGAGTAACTTAAATGTTCTCCTTTAAATACAGTATAATATAAATACAAACAATAGTGTTATAACAACAAAGATGGACATTTATTGACCATTATGGGCCATACATTTTGTTCTATGCACTATCATTCAATCCTTACAACGGTCTCATGAGGCAAATACTATGATTTTCCCCTTTTTACCAAGGTTCAGTGGCTTGCTCAAGGTCACACAACTATTAGTCAGCAGGGCTGGGAGTTGAACTCAGTTCTGTATAACTTCAAGTGGTGGCAATGGAAATAGAAGAGGATGAACTGAATAGGTACTAAGAGTCAAAATGCACTGGACTTCCTGGCTATTTAATGGAGGGCTAAGGGACAGAGTAGGGGTCAGAGTAAGTAAGTGGATCACTAGTTGTGTATTTCTAGGTAGAACAGTTGCATGTAACAAATGAGTTAACTTAAGTCTCCCAAAAGAATTTACTGCAAGTCTCCAGAGGTGACCCATAGAACCCAAAGCCAGGAATGCAGCTGCTATAGGAACAGAGGAAGACTTTTCTTTTCTTCCCTGAACATCTGTTTCATTTGTCTCTATGCAGATGGACTTCCTTGGCTTCCAACTCAAAAGGAATAATTCATGGCTGGCCCACGGCTCCCAAATTTGCATACTTCAGGTTCAGCTACATAAAGAAATATTCTCTCTTTCTCTTCTAATTCTAAGGGAATCAAGCTGACCCAGTTGGAGTAAGGTGCCCCCTGGCCAGGAAACTGTTGCCAAGGCTGGAGAGTTCTATAACACAAACTTGGCCTCTGGGAAATAATCCAGGGCTAGGGATCAATCCCTGGAGAAGGGGGTCTAGACAACTCCATGTGTGGCCACCTCTGTGCCGTTCACTAAGAGGAAATGCCCAGGGTTGTAGGCAATGGTGCTATCAAGGAAGCAGTGAACTAGGGTCTTTGCTCTGGAAATATTTTCCTTCCATATGGAAAAAAAGTTTCTGAGTATTAATGGTGAGTTGCAGATTGTTTCCTATTTCAATGCTTTCTGCCTTAAAGATGTCCTTTGGTATACAACCCGGTGTGTGCTGGTCTTGGGTATCCACAGTAAGCTCTTCTTCATGTCATCAAGGATAGAGAATATCCATCTTGCATTTCCCCTTCTTAAATCTACCTTGACTCTAGAAGGCTTTAAGTTTAAATAACAGAGTGCTGTGGTGTGATGGGGTTCTCATGGATATGTTTTGGGAGAAAACTCAGTGGGTGTGGCAGCTATAAAAACTTGCCATTTTACAGTTGTAAGCATTTTTACTTACTAAGGGTTGAGACTTAAATTTAACCCTGGAACAGAGTTCCTTTATTTTGGGAAAAACCACACTACAGAGCAAATTAAGTTCTTTCCCATTATTCTTGGGGAAAAAAACTTAAAGCAGAGGATTCATTCAGGAACAGATGCATCCAACATAGCAGCTCTGTTTAGTAAATAAATTAGGAAATTTAGGTCTCCACCACTGCTATTTCCCTTAGAAATGGGATTTAGTCCTCCATTCTGACCTCTTCAGGCCTACCACTCTCCATGGGGAAAGAAATCCCCAGGGCCAAGGGGATGTGCCTATTTGGAGCCTATTTTCCACTTCCTGACCACAATATGGGCATCAAGGACCCCTTAATTCCCTGCTCAAATATCCACACCCTTTTGCAAGCCTCTTCACTGAGGGTGATTTCTTGAGAATGCTCTGAGGCGCAGATGTGTACAGACAGAGCTTAAAGGAGTGACCACTTGGGAGCCCCCTGTGGTAAGGGATAGAGCTAAGTGGAAGGAAAAGAGGGATGGTCCCAGCATGTCCATTTTACTCTTGCTCTGGGCACCACAAATGTTAGAGGTGGGGCTGCCCTAAGAGCAGACATTCTCAACCTTTATACAAAAGCATCATGGGAAGGGCTTGTTTAAAATATACATTCCCTGGGCCTTGTCACCAGACATCCTCTTACAATTGGATCTGGCATCGGGTCCAAAAATTAGTATTTTAACAAGTCCCCCAGAGACTCACATGACAGAACACACTTCTTTTGAAAATGTTATTATTTTCAATTTCAATTTAGAAGCCCTGTGCTCTATTTATGTATTTGTTCTTGTTGAGATAGCATGGACCTTTGTATGTCTCCTTCCCAAAGAATTTCCCTTCAGGATGCCAGCAGTAGAACCTTCCAAAATTACAGGAAATATACTGAGGGCTGACGTGTCCACTTCTCATTGGGAGAGAGATCTAGGGCAGCCTCGGTTGGCACAGCTTGGTGAAGGCAGAGTTGATGCTGTGCTGTTGAGACACAAGTATATAGGGGCGCCTGGGTGGCTCTGTAGTTAAGCGTCTGCCTTCAGCTCAAGTCATGATCCCTGGGATTGAGCCCCGCATCAGGCTCCCTGCTGAGCTGGGGAGTCTGCTTCTCCTTCTCCCTCTGCCTGCTGCTCCCCCTACTTGTGTGTGCATGCTCTCTCTTTGACAAATAAATAAAATAAAATAAAATAAAAAGTATATGGGTCATGGGAAATGTGACAACAGGGGACAATGATGGTTCTGATGTTTTTGGAGGCTATGGCATAAGAACAATGCTCTCTTGGAGAGAATGGATCATTCAGGGAAGGCAGACCCAAGTCAGAAAATGAGGGTTTGGGAGGTGGAGCCTTGGGCTGGGGCAGAAGAAAACCTGTCTGTCTTTTCAACTTGACATTTTGCCCAGGAATCCAGGTTGTGGAAATATTTGGATCATTCTTGGATATAGAAGTTAGCTGGCCCCACACAGGAAACAGGTGACATCCTCTTAGGGTTGCACCCCCATAGTCATTAATTGCCACTTCAAATGACAAGTAGAAGAATTTACTAGGTTGTATTTCCCTCTCATTCTACCTAAACTTAGGGTATTAGGTAAGGAGGCAATTGGTGTCCTCTTCTCCTGAGACTAGAGTGGTGGTAGAGAGGACTCATCAGTGCCCAGGAGAGTGACCAGTCTCAAAAGGCCACTATCACTGAGGTGGCAGCATGGCAGAAGATAAAGAGATCAAATATAAGGACAGAACCCTGTGCACATTTAAGACCATATTTGGGAAATTCAGAGTTAGCTGGGGGACACTTTGAAAAGAGCTAATTTCTAGCAATTAAGCTCAAGAGTCTTGTACTTTTGTAATTGGTCTGACCTTATTTGGTAATCACAGACTGGGCCTAGGGACTTTTGGGTCACATTCATGGTTTTTCTGAATGTTTCTTGGCATTATTATGCTCTGACCGCATTATGATGGGGAAAATATGCTGGTTCCATGTGGAACTCTGAAAAGGAACTTTCTTGAAGGAAGCTGAATGCTACATACAGTAAGATTGCAATCATGAAAAAGAAGTGTTCCAACGACACACTTTGCTGTTGGAAATAGTACTGGTAGAAACTCATTCCCAGAGGTAGAGATGCTACAGAAAGCACAGGAAGGTTTTTAGGGTTGTTTTTAACCATAAAACAGTAGTTGACGAGAAAAGTAAAAAGGCGAAGCGGGATGGAAATTGAAGTCTGTGTAACATGTTCAAAGTTCCACTAATGGAACAGTTTATGGTTATTTAAAAGGGAATTAAAACTTGAAGGTCTGAAAAACTCCCAATACTTTAAGGGATGGGAGATTTTTGGAAAGCCGTAAGATCACAAGGAATTGAAACTTATTTGATTATCTAAGCTGGATGGACAGATTTAGGAAGCCCAGGGGCAGTGAAGGTAAAATCTGGCTCTAAACTGAGGCTCGAGCCAACATTCACTGGTTTAGTCTTGGAAGAAGCTCTATGCCCTATGACAAGTAGTCTTGAAGAGGTAACTGTGTCCTCTCTGCTTGGGTAAAAATTTATTAATTTTTAAACACAGGAAGATAAAGAAATAATGAAATGATAAACCAAAAACCTATACTTTAATATTGAAAATTTAAGAACAAGTTTAGTAACTTGGCTTGCAATACTTTGGTATATTATTTGTATTTTAGGCTTAAGAGGAAGTGAGCTTCTAAATTTAAAGATATGGTTTATTAGATGTATAAAATTGCTTATAAGAAAGATTTTTTTTACTGAGGGTTACTGGGGGGTGGGAGGGTAGGGATAGGGTGGATGGGTTATGGACATTGGGGAGGGTTTGTGTTTTGGTGAGTGCTGTGAAAGATGTAAGCCTGATGATTCACAGACCTGTACCCCTTGGGCAAAGAATAAAAATAAAATTTAAAAAAAAAAAAAGAAAGATTTTTTTAAATACTGACTTGTCAGGTGGTTTAAGAGTTAGAGTGATTTAGGATGTCTGAGAGGATCTGACTAATGAAATGTATAAATAGCTAAATATTTACAAGAGTTTGAGCTGTCAAATGTAAGTGATATTTGAGCATCAAGCAAAGAAGTACAAGGGATAGTTCCTAGACAATATAAAAAGGTATAAAGAAAAATAGATTTAAGAATTCTATTTTAATGAATTGAATATTCATCAAAATATAATTGAAAATATGCTTTTTTGTACACAAAAGACCCCTGAGATAATAATAGCTTACTTGGACCATGGGTAGTGTAAATCCTGGCTCCACTACTCCTTTGCACGTGACTTTGAGCCAGTTATCCAATGTCTTTGTTCCTCTCTCCTCATTGTAGTATGGAGCTGTGACTCATACCCTCTCATGGGGTTGAATGAGATTTCATGAGAAGCTACAAGTAAAGCCCTTAGTGTTGGACATACACTAGGGGATCAGTAATTGAATATTATCCTATTACTATTTATTTTAAGATTTAAAAATCACAGCATACAGTACGTAAATACAGTCACATACTGCTGCTGGGGCCCTGGAGGGAGTCCTGCTAAAGGCCTCCTGGGAGGGGCACAGAGGGGCACAGAGGGGCACAGAGGACTCTGGCTTCCAGTACTTGAGGCTTCGCCTGATTCTTTTCTTTAGCAGTTACCTGCTTTTTAGAAATCAACTATTATAAGCTTTTTTTTACTTGAATAGTTTAGAATCATCTGTACTAAAGTAACGAATTTTCTGAAAGAAAGTCACAGAAATATGGTTCTCCATGGGTATTGATACATGGTGGTGATAGGGTTACCATAAGCAAACCTGTAAAACTTAAGAATAAAAAAATGCCTGACTTCACAGGCAAAGATAAGGATTGTTGCTATGTTCAGGTGTGTTCACATGATGGCAACAATTTGTTTAAAACACGTGCTTGCTACAATAAATTAGACAGGTATGGAAAGTATGTTTGTGTCAAAGCTGACTATTTTGATTTAATAAGAGGTGTGGGCAAGCTGTGTTCATCCTCATCCTCTCCTATACAAAAGGGATGGAGATTGAGCAGAAGGGAACTTGAGTAGTAAAAAGCTACATCCTACATTCTACCTCCATCAAAAATCCTGGCACTACCAGAGATTGGAACTACATGGAAGAGGAAGATCGGTCACAATCAAATATTAAATCGCAAGTTCGGCTTCCACTATTTGTATGGTGAATACTGCACTGTAACTCGGGAAGAAATTGTATTAAGCTTGAAGAAGGTGAGAATACAGTTAGCATAAATCTGTGTTTAAAACATCCACAGAATGTGGGAATCACTCTTGTGGACTGCTGCTTCTTATTTTAAATTAGCAGTCCATCTGTTACTACGCAATCATAGAATCAGATGACACTTCACGGCTTCAAGTCTCTTACCTCCTTCTTGTACTGCTGCTCAATGAGACCTGTTTGATTTTGTTTTCATAAAGACTCCCAGGAAGAGATTTTTATGACTT
This sequence comes from Ailurus styani, assembly GCA_002007465.1. Taxonomy (NCBI): domain Eukaryota; kingdom Metazoa; phylum Chordata; class Mammalia; order Carnivora; family Ailuridae; genus Ailurus; species Ailurus styani. The sequence continues at coordinate 484,466 of LNAC01000421.1, forward strand.
CCCTTGTTAGTGCTTCCATAGCTGTCAGCCCACATAACCAGGAAATCTTTCCCCGTGTCTCTTAGGAAATCCCTTTAAAATTAATGAGTAACTAAATCTTGCTTCTGAGTAGGAGGGAGAGATAATTGAATACAAGTCTGCTGAACCAAAGGGGAATGGGGCCTCAGTTCATTAGTTGATGTCTGAGCCTCCAGAACTGATGAGGCAACTTCTACAGGTGAATCACTGACTAGGAAAGAGGTGATTGGTTCCTTGCCCACCCTTTTGTTTCAGGGAGAGTCTAGTAGAACTGTGCCAGAGAATGCCACTATAAAAAACAACAGAACCTCAGTTTGCTTCAGAAACCCTTGGAAATTTGGAGAGAGCAATGTATGTAATATTTACCACTTAAAAAAATTTCATTGTATAGTAAAAGATCTGAAGGGCTACACACACACATTTATTTTTTTGATTTTCCTCAAATACTTTAAAATTTTAACATGTTCAAAATAAAATGACTTATTAAAAAGTCAGGTTGTTGAGTCAGTGTTGGGGGGTAGATAGGTCTGTTGTTGTAGAAATGACTGAGGTGACTTAGTGACATCATTTGTCATGGCATTAAGGCAAGAAAAATAAGAAAGCATTCCAATGTATTTCTAAATGAAAGCTACTCAAGGAAAAAGAAAGGTTAGATATGAATAGAGATTAAAATCAAGTTAACTTCAAATTAGATGACTCCTGGAAACAGGGTTAGTGGCAAAGAAGCTATTTAAACACTAAAAAGAAAGTCTAAGAGAATTAAAGTTTCTAAGCTGGGGCTCAGGGACCAATGCAATGGGCAAGATCAGAAAAACTGGTGGGGGGCAGACACTGTCCTAGTAAAGGACAAAGCCAAGAGACTGGGGATTTGAGCAGCATTGGTCGAAGCAGGGTTTGGGAATGGGGTGAGGAAAGAAGGTAGGCAAGAGCCAAGTATCATCAGCATAACCCTACTTTAAGCTCCAAATTCAGGTTTTCAAGTAGAAACAGCAAAGAGAGCAGCCCAAAAGCTCCAAGTGGCAGCAAATCAACACAGATCCAGACAAGCAGGAAAGAGCTGCCCCTGGTCTTAAAGCACTCTGGTGTATGTTGTTGGTAAAAGCCACCCCATCCTCCAGGGGCTGGGGCTCAGTGTTTCAACTGTTGGTGAGAGGATCCTGGCCTGGATCATCAACTGGGGCTCACATGTGGGACAAGTTCACAAGTGCACACTGTGGCTCTGCAAGAATGGTTACATCAAGCATTATGCGTTCTCATCCCAAGACCCCACTCTACAGCCATTGACTCAAAGTTTCTGAGGGAAGATCTTGGAATCTGTATTTGTTCCATAACATTTAAAAAATTATATGTATAAAAATTATATGTAAATTATATTTTTATATGTATTCAAAATATATTTCATATTTATATATAATAAGTACACATAATTTATAATTTACATGTATAAATATATACTTTTTGGAGGCAGAAGTAGTACCTGCCTATAAAAATAAAAATCAGAGACTCCTGGGTGGCACATTCAGTTAAGCGTCTGACTCTTGATACTGGTTGGGGTCATGATCTCAGGGTCATGAGACTGAGACTTTGTCCAGCTCTGACCAGCTCCACCCTGGGTGTGGAAACTGCTTGAGATTCTCTCTCCCTCTGTCTCTCCCTACTCCTTATGTTCTATCTCTCTCTTTATAAAAAAAAAATCATTTAAGAGGGGCGCCTGACTGACTCAGTCAGTCAGTTAAGTGTCCCACTCTTGGTTTGGGTACAAGTCGTGATCTCAGGGTTGTGAGCTTGAGCCCCTGAGTACAGCTCTGTGCTCAGTGGGGAGTCTGCTTGAAGATTCTCTCCCTCTGTCCCTCCCCCAGTTTGCACTCTCTCTTCCCCTCCCCCCCAGATAAATAAATCTTTAAAAAAATAAAAATACTCTCCAATTAAAAAAAAATCATATAAGACTGTGCATGAGGAAAAAAGTGAAAACTTACCTTCCTCTTTTGCCCCCGCCCCTGACTCCCCAGGATTAAGTACTCCTTACAGATTTTCCTAATGCACATAAAAGTGTATCCATCTTATCTCTATTAATGTCTCATATGGGACAAAAAATTATGAGGCAATATTCACAAAATTCCCTTTACATTCCCCACCCAGCCCCTCCCCTATCATGAAAAGAAACCTTTGCCCACTTGGAACTCAAGCACTTGGTGGAGGAGGTGAAGAAAATGAGTTAGAAGAGATGGAACTTGAAGGAGCCTGAGATGTTTGAATCATTCAGGATCCTGGCAGGAAACAGATGGCACTCTCAAGCTGGGTCACTGAGAAGAGCTTAATTAAGAGACTGTTGACGAAGGGGTAAACAGGGTTTCAAGAAACAAGCAAGATATGCGAAAGTACCCCAGGGTTTTGACAACTGGGAGCTGTTACCTCCGCTAGGCATCATGGGGCAAGAAGCAAGGGCTGCTGGAACCCATGCTGACAGCTCAGCAGGGAAAGATCCAAGGGGAGAAATAACAGGACCTCAGTCTCCTCCTTTCCTTCTGCTTCCTGCCAAGGCTCCCCCTGGCCCGACCCAGTGAGAAGGCAAAAGGAATTGGTATTACCATCCAGGAAGCAATGGAATGCTTCCATTGGAAACAATGGAACCTAAATGGAACCGACCATTTAAGTCAACCTTCCAGGACACAGAGCAGGAGAGCGTTGGGGGTTTGAGGGGCAACTGGACGAGAGCCAGCACATGTTTCTCAAAATATACATCTTCAGAGGCAGGAGTGGGAGCGGGAAAAAAATGCCAAGGCCCTGTATACAAAAAACAAAAGGAGCCTGAGTATTCAGAGAAAGCACAACAGCCTTGAGCTCTGTCAACAGGTCACCGGGTTTGGGGTTTGTACGTTGTGAGCATGCGCATGTGTTAGATCTACGACTTTAAACCTAAGGGACTCTTTCACACTTTAGAGAATGGGCTCTCTTAACACTTTTGTCAGTAAATGAATATTTCAAAGCCACTGCAGTTATTATTTCTCCAAGAGGGCACTACATGAAGGAACAGCAACACATAGCATGCGGAGACTTAACCCGGGGCACCCGCTGAGTCCCCTCCCTGCCTCATCTGCACTGTTCTTTCCAAATAACTCTATGAAGTAGGTACTATCGGCATTATCATTTTACCAAAAGAAGACATTATGGCTGAGAGCATTTAAATAACTTGCCCCAAGTCACAGGGCAGTGGGAAAGGCTGAGGTGTGAACTCCAGGTCTGTGTGAGTCCACACGCCCCACACCGACACTTTACGCCGGGCACAGGACCTATCCGGCCCTTTCCAGTCTTTCCTCCATCATTTTCCTTCATGGTTCTGGCAGCAGGGTCTGGAGTTTCCCTAGTTAGTTATGCAAACAGCAAAGCTGGTTACACAATAAAGGAAAGAAGGGCAATTCTGGCACTAATTTTAGGGCAAACCACAGATGTCTTTGATGTTTTCATTGTACATGAGAACAGAGCCAGTGATCCGACAGCTGCTGGCAGCCCCGATCAAATATGCAGAATATTAAGGCAGCTTTATCTCAGCCCCTAATTACAGCTGGCACAGAGGAAATTTATTTTGCAAAGGAGGAGATGTCAAGCGGTATCAATGCAATATATAACCAAATATGATTGCTTCCTTCTACTTTCTCAGGGCTGTCCAATTACAAAGCATTTTCTACAAAGCATTTATTAAATGGTGTTCCTCTCAACTTCTGTAATCCAAACTTTGTTTTGGATTTTACTGGACCAGCTCAATTGCTTTTTTGTCCTATACTTCAATTTATTTTTTTCTGTTCCTTCAGACATAAACTATAGCTAGCACTTAATTCCAAAAGCAAGTATAATTATAACATTCTTGTCTAGTCCAGGTTTTTATACCCACATAACCTATGTCAGAGGAGTATAATTTAATGTCTTTTTATCATCAAAAATTATTTCATATTTGTAATGACAGAGAACTGGGCCTACAATGCTGATATGGAGCAAAGAACAAATAGTTGGCTACTTCAACTACCCATTGTCATAGCTGGATGCGGCTCTGTTTCCAGCTGCAAGCCATGCAGGTTCGAACAAATGAGCCCTACCCAGGTCCCTTTGTGGCCCACTGTGGGCAGGGACTCTAGCTGTTCGCTCCTTCAGGGTCTGCCTCAGCTCTAGAGACCACCTCCTGATGCCATGCCTTTCCAGGGGCAGTGTACATCCAGTGACTGAGTGAGGTGGACTACAAAGGCGCAGGCGTTTTAACCAGCTCCCCGACTTCCTCCAGAATGCTCCCTCTGCTCCACCTTCCTTCCTCTCCTTCCTCTGTGTCGATCTCTCATAAATGTCTCACACTCAACTCTATCTCAACATTCATCGGAATCTGCTTCCAGAGAACCCAAACGGGGACACCATGGAAAGTTAACCCCTTGAAAATCATTCTACTTTTTGAGGGGAATCATCTTTGATCCACTATTTGACAGTATAATAAACATGGAGTTAATAGCCCAGTGATGACTTCCAGTATAAAATTGCCACATTAAAGTTTATCAATTCATTATATACCAGAAACTTAATTTTTTCTCTGAAGCAATAAACACTTTTCCCCTTTTTAAAAATCTTCCTTAACTTCAATGTATCTGACACTCTCAAAGTCCCTTTCTCCTTGAGCCCTTTTCCCTAGTGCATTTTAAAGAAGAAAATACACTCTGTTTTTCTTTCTTTTTGGCTACTCCATTATAATCTGTGTTCATTGTCCTTGGGAGTGGACCCCAAGATTCTATCCTTGGCCTTTGTTCTTCCACCTTTCCTCCCTTTTCCCAAGTGACCTCATCACATGCGTCCACATCTGCTCATACGCTGGCCAGGTCCCGTTTTTGAGCTTACAGTTCAAACCTTGCTCTGAGCTCCGGAGCCAGATCTCAAACAAGAACACTCCAAAGGGAATGTTTTATCTCCACATCCTTCTCCCCAAAGCACCCCCAAAATGAAAATAACCAACAAGAGCAGTCTGTTTATCCTCTAGTAGTCCTGTATTCACAAAGAGTACCAATACTCACCCCATAATCTTAGCCTGACAACCCAGACTTGTTCCTCTTACTAATTCTCCATATCCAATCAGCTCTAAGACATTCGATTCTCACTCCTAAAACCTTGATTAATCTCACCTCTTTCTTTCTACTGTCTCTTATTCCTTCTTCCAAGGTGGCTAAAAGTCTCCAGTATCATCCTATAACCCTTTTCCTTAAACTCATCTCTCTTTATTCCCCCCCTCTACCATCTGATCATGCTATGTCACTGTTTAAAATCTTCCATGGCTCACAGGTTAGCATGTAAGACCCTTAATAATAGGGGCTTTGTCTATCTTGTCTTGCTGTCAATCATTCTTCAGGGTCTACCCTGAGTCTTAGGCATAAAAGCATATGACAGAGCCATGTGTCTTAGCAAGATGTGGTTCCCTCTACCCTCTGCATGAATACCCTTTCTGTTCCCCCTCATCCTCTCTTCAATGAGCTCTTCATCATCCTTCAAAACTCAGCTCCTGCTGAGACCATGTTTGTAAAATTCTTTCCAGAATCCCCTCCTCTGGCATCCGAGCACATACTTATCAAGGCATTTACCTTGCTGTGAAGGAACTGGTTCTCTCAAATGGGTCTACAAAACTCCTGAGAAGAGAGGTTCTACCTTACATGAGTTTATATCAAGATGTACGGCATGGCACCTATTGCAAAATAGGCTTCATAATGTGTGAGAGGAATAGAAATGAACTTGTACAATATCCATTATAAATAATTGTAATGGTAGATTTCTAAAATGCACGTGCCCATATTGATATTGTGTCACGTTTTAGAAAAGGTTTTGATCGAGGTTAAGTACTGAGCACACACACACCCACACCAATTAGCAACATTTACATTGGTTTTTCCTTTAAAAATTATAACAAAGCTATTTATATAATTTCATAATATATAGTATTTATAATATACCTATATTGTATAAAAATTATTTCTCTAAAATACAGTATGTTTAAAATATAAGTTATTTCATATAATATTTATTTGTATTTTAATATACATTTATATAGCTATAGAGTGTGTTATCAGGATATTTATATATAAATTACAGATAATTTTATATGTAATACGTACAATTATGTTAATATAATTTTAAAAGGAAAAGCCACTATAAATATGGCCAATGAAGACTTTTGAGTAGGTGTAGTGTGTTTCATGGAGTAGCTGATAAACAGTTTCTTCCTCTTCAAACTGACTCTCAACATATGGGTAAATAACAATCTGCTGACTTTGAAAAATTAGTTATAATCCATTTCACATAATGCATGCAAAGCACAGCAGGCAACGGCCCATAATTGAAGGATTAGTTTTGGGCCTTAGGGTGGTTTTAAAATTCACAGGCTGACAGAATGTTACACCCCATATGGACCCAGAATATTCTCATCAGGGAGTTTCCAGTGCTCTCTTTTCCTCCTACAGAATCCTACGTGTACTGGGTACCAGGAGAGAGAGAAGAACCATCAGAGCAGCAAGAGACCTTCCCTGGTGATACAGTGAGCAGCAGGCTGACAGTGCCTTGGAAGAATCTGAACGGGGCCTGCAATGGATTAGACCTGAAAAGCCACTTAGGTCAGTTCTAATTTTTCCGCAGTCAAAGTTACACTGCAGCTTTTGCTTGTCTCGTGCCTGCACCCTGCATCCTGCTGAAATTGCTCTGCGCACTCTGCTCTGTTCAGATCTTAATGGCTTGCCAGTGTGGAATAAGAGGCTGTCCACGTGACTGACATCTCTGACATCTCTTCCCCGACTTGGCTTCTCTCTTTTCTCCCACCTGTCTGCATTGATCTGTACCATTTCCCTTAAACTTCTGTGCCTGCTTTTCATCTCCACTTACTGCTTTCCTCCCTGTGGGTCTTGGTGCCATAGGACACTTCCTGAATCTCCCCCAGCTCTCCTGGTCTAATCCTAACCAGCACAGGCTGGCTGGCAAGTAGGAGAAAAGCAACTCTTGGTACCAATGGAGCTGGTACTTTCTGCTTCCAGGTAGGGGTACCGGTGTTTTTATGAACTATCCAATTTGCATGATATGCCTGAACAAAGGGGCCATTTGGCAAGCCTGAAGTCACACACTGGGGCTCATAGCAACTTGCGTCTACTGGCGACATGAGGATTAGAAGCACTGCCTTGCCAAGTGGCTTTGAATCAGCTATAAGTGGGAGAGCAATGAGCCTGGATTCCCTCTGCTGAGGGTGACAAGGCTTTTGATATTTGTTAGGTGTCAAATCCTTTTTTTAGGGAGGCAAAATGTACACACATATGTACACTGAGAAAAGGATTTCTTGACTACTTATTAGGCTTTATGCTATCATTAGGACGAGTGTTTGAGTTTCCAAGTAAAGCTAATCCATGATTTAAAAAAATTAAAAATAGCCCATATCAATCACTGTAGAGTGATTTACAGCTGAATCAGGAATGAACTTGGTGTTTTTTTAAAAGGAAGAATTGACTAAAATTTAAATTAATCTGTTTTCCCTACAAACCCAGAATAGTAGAAAGACACAGGGAGAATTATGCTGGGGGTGTATGAGGGTGGAGGTGGGTCTAAACTGGGAATGAGATTTCTTGGAGAAAATCTACAAAACGGGCCAAGCACACATGGATTGCGTGACTTCATTTAGTTGGAGAAGGAGCACTGAGCATCATGCTGATCTCAGCTGTCTTCCCCGAGGAGAAATGATCTCTCTTTTCTTGGCACGGCTACAGCACTGAGTCTATTCCACCCTTTGGCACTTATCTTACGCTATCCTGAACTACTATCTCTTTTAGAAGGGTTTTATCTTTTCACTATAACAGTGATCTGCTTATGTGTCTGACTTTCCTAGGACGTCCATCTATTCCAGGTAGGCTGTGGCAATTCTGCTTTATGCCTGTGGTGATGGTATAATTATTAGCAGTGCCCCCTTTCCCTCTCATAAGTGTCCTGGGTAGGATGATAACTCATAAAGTTACTCTAGTCTCATCCCCAACTAAACCGAAGACTCCTGTGTCAGTCAAGTTCCTGGCAAAGAAATGACATACTGTACTGGAATTTTGGAGAGATCTTAATGAAGAGACTATTTACCATAGTGTGGGCAGGGCAGGAGAATCAACAAAAGATGCTGAGGCCCCACGCCTGGAAAGGAAGAAGGAGAAAATGATATGATGGGAGCCCAGTTGAGAGGTAGAGCCTTAGAAGAGGGGTGACTCTAGAGAAGTCACAGTCTTAGAAAGACTGAAACAATGCAGCATGGCCAAGCACAGGAAGCAATTCCCTACCTCTCTGTCCTGCCACCATTAGTCTCCTGAGTGTGGAACCCAAATGGAAGCCAGAAGTGAGAAAGTTGGAAGCTGCTGGCTTCCCTTGGAGAAAGGGCAGAGAAAGGCCAGAAAAAGAATGGATGATACGGGGAGTCGGGGGTTGGTGGGGTGGTAAACAGAGACTATAGTTCCTTAAAAGATGTCTCTTTGTTCTCAAGTCGGTTAAAAACATCTGCGGCTACACACATGCAAAACATTGTAGGAAAGGCCACGATGAGCAAGACTTGGCAGTGACTTCATGGAATGTACTCTGTGACCTGGGGGACCAAGAAATAAACATGACTTGAACTACAAGACTGGCTGGAAATAACAGTTGAATACAACAATATAAAAAGGGCGCTTAGCAGTATATGGTGATTATCAGATTATGGCGCAGTCCCTATGTGTTTAAGAAGTTCAAAAGATGAAAGATCGCAACAAGCTGGAAAAAAATTGAAAAAGGATTTATGGAAGAGAGAAGGTTTCAGTGGCACTGAAATCAAAGCCAACTTGACAATGGCAAAAACGAGAGATAGGCCTTCTTTGGGTAAATGGCATGAAAAAGAGCACAGGTGTCAATGTGAAACACATCACCCTCTGGCAGGGAGAGTGGGAGACCCTTCTGAGATTTTCAAAAATTCCATAATTGTCCCAGGAATTTACGTATAGAAGTGTCTAAAGTTCATTTGTAGGAGGCATAAGGTACAAGTGGTCATTTATTCACTCCTTCAACAAACATTTACTGAGGGCTTGGTAAGTGTCAGGCATTCCTGTGGATCTACTGGTAGTAAGACATGGTCCCTTCTCTTGAGGAAAGGAAATGAAACAAGCAAGCTAGTCATTGTTTTGACTTGTGATTGTACAGGTGAGCAGATGATAGGTGAGTACATAGAAGATCATCTAAATGAGACTCAGGCAGAGGGAGGGGCTGGTTAGGAAAACTTCCTACCGACAGTAACAGAATCTGAGCTCTGTAGGGTGGGTAGAAGTGTAATAATTGTATATCCATTCACTTATGTCCATCCTGCTGCAAAAAATAAATATGACGGCTAGCTTAAGAAATACGCAGAGCAGAGCCCAGAAATAAACCCATGCTTACATGGTCAATTAATCTACAAAAGGGAGGCAAGAATATACAACAGGAAAAAATAGTCTCTTTGATAAATCGTGCTGGAGAAAACTGGACAGTTACATGCCAAAGAATGAAACCGGACCACTTTCTTACACCATACACAAAAATAAACTCAAAATGAATTAAAGATCTAAGTGTGTGCATGAAACCATAAAACTCCTAGAAGAAAGCATAGGCAGTAATCTCCTTGACATAGGCCCTAGCAACATTTTTCTAGATATATCCCCTCAGGCAAGGGAAACAAAAGCAAAAATAAACTACTGGGATTATACCAAAATAAAAAGCTTTTACACAGTAAGGGAACCCATCAATAAAACAAAAGGGCAACCTACCGAATGGGAGAAGATATTTGCAAATGATATCCCTGATGAGAGGTTAGTATCCAAAATACTGAAAGAATTCACACAACTCAACACCAAAAAAAGCCCCAAATAATCTGATCAAAAATGGGCAGAGTCTGGCCTCATGCTGGCCCATGTCAGCGTGTGCAGGACCACCCCAGGGGTCCCATGGCTCTGGTAACAGAAGTAGGTTTGTTTTTTTCTTTAAAGTCTTCAGATCAATATAAGAAAAACTCAAAGCCCCAAAAGAAAAGTGAGCAGAGACTATGAAGCGGAACAAGGCAAAGTGATGGATCAACATTCCCTACAAAGTAACTCACCTTCAGCAGGTGATTGCAAGCTCAAGTGACAGGATCTCTGCAGGGTGGTGGGAGGGATGGATCCCAGGAGGTGGAGCCACAAGGGCCCCCTTACCACTGTCCCTGGCTATGGGGAAGATCCCATCTCAGCCCCCGCCCTCACTCCCAAACCAGTACAGCCTCCCCATGACGGACAGCATGCCAGTGAGGATGCTGAATGCACAGAAAAACAAAAGAAAAAAGCAGCACACAGAGCAGACCATTAAAAAAAAATTAGATAAATGGAGTGAGCTTAATCAGCTTTTATATCCATGGTCATATTTGAACTCAGAACAGCCTTACAAGGTGGTCCTTTTACCCTCATTCATTGATGAGGCAGCTGAGCCTTCGCGGTTCCAGTACCTTGCCCAGAGCACAGTCTTGACAGGCGGGGGCCACAGAATGGAACCAGGCTGGTGTGACTCCAGAGCCTGTGATTTCTGGCAGGAGAGATGTGCTTGTGCTTACCTCCCCTGCACAGAGCTTGTGGCCCACAGGCCACAAGTTTCCTACCCCGTAGTTACAGGGTAGGAAAGGATAGCAGTGCGTTTCAGGGGACTAAAGCGTGACCTACTGAGGGGAACTGGGAAAGGTGGGCCAAGCGAGAATGCAGGGATTTGAAGGAGGAGAGCTGGGAGAGGGCAGGGCATGTTGGAAGGACAGTGATTGCTTATTATGAAAGGGAGTAGTAAGGCAGGTCATGAGGAATGGGGCTGGAGAGGTAAGCGAGGGCCAGATCAGAAGGGCTTCAATCCCGCTTCACCCACAGGAGGTGGGAGCCAAGGAAGGAGCTTAAGCAGGGAGTGACATGACCAGATGAGAATTTCGAAAAGGACAGCAGTGTGGCAAGTCTGGGTCAGGACTCGTCTGGAGGGAGGGAGCCTTGCTATCGTCAGGGGGCAACTCGGCGGTAGGGATGGGAAAGGAAGGGGTTAGAACTGGGAGCAATTATGGAGAAACCCTTGAACAAAAGGGGGCACTAGGATTTGGGAGGAAAGGAGACCAGTTCTCACTCGAGCAGCTAGCTAGGTGATACTCAGGAGAAAGAGATCCTGGAGAAGAGTCAGTTTGGAGTTTGAGGGGTAATGTACTCAGATAATGACCGCCAAGGCTAACTAATAAAGAAAAAGATCTTAGCTCTTCTGCCTTCCTGTTCTGTCTAGTTGCTTGTGTATTGTAGCTATATGAAAAATATGGCAGCCTCAGAGAAAATACTGGCTGTCAATAAAAGTTAAATGTATTTATTTAGATAGGGCTTACCATTTTTATTGCAAAATATAGATGCAGAAATGTGAGAAAATACAGGTAAACAAAAAAAAAAAAAAGAAAAGAAAAACAGGTACCCAAATACAATCTTCAAATAACTTGTAACATTTTCCTTTATATACCTCCAGTTTCACCCCTAGTACATATGTATATATATGTACACACATATGTATGAGCACTTTTTTACTAAAACCTTTAATAGTCTCGTGACTATATTTTGCATTTTTTATTGTGTTATGTTAGTCACTATAAAATACACATTTTTCAATAACAGTAATAATTCTACAAGATCATTTTGGGGACTGCATGGTATTACATTTATGAATGGGCTGTATTTTACTGAACTGTGTTCCTGCTGTGGACATTTGGATCATTTCTAATTTTTTACCATTATAAACAACATACCAATAAAGTAATTAGAATTTAAATTCACTAATTAACCTTTGGCTTTTTCATTGCTCAATTTAGATTATGAAATCAAGTTTGGGTAAGCTATGTTTTTTTTATAAAGTGATTGTGCAAAGAACAGTTGTTTTTAAAGTGCTCTAAAAGAAATGCACAATGTTCTCTGGTTCTCAGGTATGAGAACAAATGGATGTGAATGTGTATTGGAGGAAAACAATTATACAGGAAATTGGTGTGAAAGGAAGTGGAATGAAAACTATTTTTGAGTTGAGTTACCCTCTATTTTCAGGAGGACAGAGACCACATTTTCTAATGGGATTCCTTTGCTTTAATGACTTTATCAATGTCTCCCTAAGGAGCATAAAAATATGATCAGCTCTCCAAAATGATCTAGGAATTGATCAGCTTTGTGAATAACCACAATCCTAGTTAAACTCAACTTCCTTTTGATTGTATACAGTGAGTCCTGGGCAGACATTTTTAAGCATTTTTGCTTAATTTAGAAGCAACCTTGGGGCTAGAACACATATTATAGACTGACTACCCTCCTCCCCCTGCCTTTTTTGAAGTAGACTCCACACAAGTGAGCATGGAGCCCAGAACAGGGCTTGAACTCACAACCTGAAACCAAGACCCGAGCTGATATCAAGAGCCGGGTGCTTAACTGACTGAGCCTCCCAGGTGCTCCTAGGTTCCCCTTTGTTGACTGATCATTGCTTCTTCTTCAGAATTCTTACCAACTACACTCTTTGCTAGGTACCCTCGCCAGGCCTCCAGCCCTCAAACAGCTGAAATTCTTCTTCCCCAGTGAAGATGCTGCAGAGTATTTGGAAGAGATATTTCTGGCTTGTCTGGACAAGGCTAGATTCTTGACACCAGCACAAAAGGCATATAGCAGGCCAGTGATAAAGGTGTGGCCTCCATCCAGACAAAAGAATGCATGGATTCCCCCAAAGTGTTTGGAAGATCACCCAGAGTTGTGAACTCCAAGAAATCTTGGCAGGATGTAAGTATGTCTCAACAGCTTCAACCCCTTTCCTATTGCAAATATTTTCTATTCTAAAATAGAAAGAATAGATAACATAAATTAAACCCACACATAATTTTAAAAGACAGTGACATTAATATAACATAAAGGAGAACTTAAGAAAAGAGAAACAAGAACTGTAACCAGATTCTTGCACTAACACGTAGAATCATTGTGCCTGTGGCAGTTAGAAATGCAGACTGACACTGGAATGTGTTAATGACTCAGATACCACAGGTGGTATCACCATTGGTGAGGTGATCTTCCAAAATGGTATGAAGTGCTGGGTGAAGTTCTAAGTGAGACAACATCCAATTTCCCTTGCATTTATATGGTAATGGCATTCCTAGAAAAGACAGTGCATCTAAAACTATTCAAAATTACTCTGTGTCTTATGTAATAAAAATAAAGTGGGGCTTGGATCACTACAAACATAGTTCTCCCCTGGGAATGACATTCAAAGCTTGTCTCTGGTAGGAGAAAGCTCTTTGTTTGCATGACCAACCCACATATTATTGGTCTTCTCTAATCCCATGATCCTGGCCAGTTGTACCCCACTCACTGAGCAAACTGAAATATCCACAAAACTGCCAAATGTGCCCTTAGGGCAGTGTATTTCTCCTATCTTTACCCCAGCCACTGCTTTAACATATTCTGACTCTTTCTGACCTGGAACAGAATGAGGTCAACCTGAATTACATCATGATTTTTTTTTTAATTGTGGTAAAATATACATCTAATAAAATTCATAATTTTAACCAATTTTAAATGTATAGTTCAGTGGTATTAAGTACATTTACATGGCTATGCAGCCATTACCAGCATTTATCTCCATAACATTTTAATCTTTTCCTCCAGGTTTTTTTTTCTTTTTTTAAAGAAATCATGTAGTGTATTTTATTTCTGGTTTTCATAGGTCTTTCCAATGGCACCTACCTGGGGCATTGGTCTGTTTCTTGATTTGGATCTGGCTAGATTTGTGACTCAACTTTCTGTCAAGTTGGCCAGCCACTGATGCCTGCTTACGCTGACCACCCTTCTACCCCCAGGCATGTGATATCTACACATCTCCCCTCTCCCACAGGCCTTGGCCCTCTGGAGCTTGGCTGCTGTGATAGGGGTTGAGTAACCCCATAACTCCTCATCACTCTGCATTCCAGAAAATTCACGTCTCCCTTGGTACATCATTTCCCATTAGTTAGGTAATTTTAGTCTTTCTTATATTCAACTTTGCATTCTTGCTTTATTTGTCTACACCTGCCTCTCTGAAATCTTATATTGTTAGGCTCCATTGTTGTGAGAAAAGGCAACAGGGAGGGGTAGAAAGGGCATGAGACACAGGTTCAGAGACATGAGTGTAATTCCAGTTCTATCTTTCTACTAGCTGGATGACTGAGCACAAGAACCTTCACTGCTCTGAGGCTTAATTTTCTCCTCTGAAAACCAGGGCACTGGTCACTAGATAAACTCCAGCTTTAAAGATATAAGTTTATAGGGGCACCTGGGTAGCTCAGTTGGTTAAGGGACTGACTCTTGATCTCAGCTCACGTCTTGATCTCAAGGTTATAAGTTCAAGACTACACGGGCTCCACGCTGGGCATGGAACCTTAAAATAAAATAAAATAAATAAATAAAATAAAATACAAGTTTATAAATTAATTTCTTATAGAAGATGGTATCTACCTATGTCATAGGACATTCATGTCAGGTGTGAGTGAAAATCATAAAAACATAAGGCATTATTAAGTAGCCCTGATTGTAATAAAAGATGCTTCACACATGCTTTTTTAATGATAAAATATACGATGAAACATACAATCAACTGGGATTCTAAAAACAGAAGGTTGGATAATACCACCTGCAAACCCAGGCATGATTTGCTTTATTTTGTAGGGACCTGGTTCTCAACAAATGTTTGCTAAAAGAATGTTTGTGTTCCAGAAAAGTTATACAAAACCTCAATTTTCAGGTATTTAGGAGACAATGAATTCACTTATTTAGCAGGGAGCTAAGCTTGGAAAGCCCCAGAGCATGCACAGACATATGATATTGATTTGCGCCTGGCGGTGTGAGAACACAGCTCATCTTTATCGGCCTTTATGATATTATCAGAAAAGTTGGTCTGACAGTGATATTTTTCCATGAAAGGAGAGGCTACCCCCCAGAGGAGCTGTGATAAGAGAACTGAAGTGTAAAATATTCTTGGACATCCTACTCCCACTTACAGAGCCCTTACACTGTTGGAGGCTGCTGGTCGAGCTCATGGGCCAGCCAGAAATGTGCTGAGCCACATCAAAGCCAGAGGCAAAAGGAAAAGTTGCTCTGTGCAGTACATAACCATAAACAGAGTTTTATGTATTTTTAGAACTGGTTAATGTCTTTCATGAAAATATTATCAATGAATTTGCTTCCATTAAAGCCAGGAGAGTAAAATGATAATAAAGTGTATTTGGGGTATAAATAAAATATAAACTTAAAATGCCAGAACTTTTTAATATACCTACTTTTCAACTTTTCAATATTTCTTAATGTAATGTTCTGAAAAAATCATGTGTATGAGTTATTATTGCACAGTTCATTCTATAATTTAAAACATTAAAACATAAACAAAAACACATATATTGGGGTGCACATTTCTCCTTTTGCCTTAGGCTCCAATATGGCGTGGCATAGAACTATCAGATCTTGTCTCCCTTTAAAATTTTGTTATTCTGTCCGTCATAGTTGTATTAATTTAGATTCTTTAAAATATCGTATTATACTATTATTTATTTTCATTACTGTGTTTCTGTGTCCCCTTAAATTCTGTGCCTGAGGTGAGTTCTTCATTTGCTTCCCCCAGTCCTGGCCTTGGTCCTAATTCTCAATGCCAACCAAGTGTAGTAGATATAATATAAGAACTGCTATGGGAAAGCACTAAGTGCGCTCACTATCCTAGAAGAGACATTCAAAACCAATATCCCCCCCTCTCTAAGTCCAAGTGAATCTAGGAAGCAACATGTCATAGATAGGGAAAGACAGGAGCCTTAGGGTTAGATTTGGAATCAAATCCTGGCTTGCTTCCTTACCAGTCTGAGCAATGAACCTGTGTTTTTTGGTTTTTTTTTTTAAGATTTTATTTATTTGACAGAGAGAGGGAGATCACACGTAAGCAGAGAGGCAGGCGGGGGGTGG